>JXCR01146276.1:2285-60275 GCA_002079205.1 Phalaenopsis hybrid cultivar
ATATATATGTGTATAAGAGAGAGATATATATATATATATATATATATATATATATATATATATATATATATATATACATTTGAAAATATAAAATCACCTCCACTACAAAACAGCCTACTTACCTACGACTTTTAATTACATGCAGATTCAGGCTGAAATGTATGAAAAATTTTACAAAGGTCCACGGTTGGCTACTCGAGTCGGATTAGGGTTGTCTTCTGCAGAAGTCGGTCTAGTAGTCAGTACTTAAGGTTGTGGTCTACAACACAGCTCTGAGTCCTCCTCACCACCAAGCTTACTGTTTTCTTGACTTGTAGTCCATTCTGGTGTATTCTTCGTTTTTGTTCTTTCTTTCGGATTTTCTACAAGTTTACCTTTATGAATTTATTCGGATTTTCTACGAACTTTGTTTTGTTTCAGATTTATTACGGAATGCTCTTTTTCAACTGTTTTTCGACTTTTTGATTCTTTTATTTCGTTTCTCCTACACACATTACACACACACATCTGCCCAATGTAGTTTGCTTATTCCATCTTTCAGTGTATATTCTTCTGTCGGATGTATAGTTTTCACATTACCACTGCACGATTTCATTGCACATCAATATGTTTTTCTTTTACACTCTCCCCTAGATTAGGATGCTAGTAGCAGCTCCTAGGTGGTACCCACGATAAATTGGTGACCTTACCTTTTGCATTATTTCAACCTTAAACAACTTGAATACTAAATTCAATGATGCAATGACGAGGAGCTTGGAGCAAATGCGGTGGGCAGCACGGTCATCTTCAACAACAAAACATGTCTACACCAACGAAACCTTTCCTTAGAATTAAACAACAAGTCATAGGAATTCGAGGTAGTCTGCTTAGCGCGACATAAATCCTCACTTTATCTTTTAGGCATTTGCACAGCCAGGCTGTGCAATTTAAGCTCTAACTCGTTCTAGGTTCCGAGGGTGTCATCCGATACGACATAAATCCTCATATCTTCCAGGCGACTTGTGTGACTGTGTCACGCAAATATAAACTCTAATTAAATAAAATTGACATGATGAAATAGTTGAATAATTTTTTCTTGAAACTGAAGCCAAACCATAGAATAGACTGGGAAGTCACCGAGGTTCGCCTCCGGATCTATGACCTCCCCTAGTTCTTCCTCATTTGGATTCCTCAAAAATGTTATGAATTTAAGCATTTCCCATTTGACACTCTTTGGTCTGATTTCGTTGAAAAGTCATATCCTTTTGACTTCTTTGAAGATGGTATTCCCTGATTTTTATCGAGAGTTTTCTTAAGTGATTTTGGTCATTTAAGATGTAATTAACAAGCCCTTATAAGAAGTTTTGCAAAACCCAGTCTAAAATAAACCCTATTTAATTCTTTGTATTAAATAGGGGAACTTGTCGGCAAATAAATGGTTTCGAACCCACTTTGTATTAAATAGGGGAACTTGTCGGCAAATAAAACGGTTTCGCAGACCAAACGGATGTCATATTTCTTAGTTTATTTGATTGAACCTCATCCTCAAGTCTTGTGTTTATCCCTCGGGATAGATACAGGATTTGAGGTAGAACACTCTTTCATTTAAACTGTGAAAAATATGAGGTCAGTTTGATTTCATATTTTTCTAAAATTACTCTTTCATTTAAACTATGAAAAATATGGGGTCAGTTTGATTTCATATTTTTCTAAAACTTACATATATATGTAAATTAATCGTCCTTCTGAAGCGGGCAACAAGATTTCAATTTCGGTGACCGACAACTTCTTACGAGCAACTCACCCCCAACCCGACTATTTAGTGTCGAAAAAACACTTCACCATTTTGACAGTTTACGACTTTAATAGTTTGACAATTCAACATTTTGACAGTTGGATCGTTCAATAGCTGGGCAATTCAACAATTCAACAGTTAAGTAATTTAGGCAATCTGACAATTCTACAGCTGGGCGGTATATTAGTTTCGTAATTAGACAATTCAGCGGTTGTGCAGTTCAACAATTGTATAATTAGGCAATTCAATTGTTGGGCAATCAAAAACCCAACAATTCAAAAATTCAGCACTTATGCAGTTCAACAGTCGGGTAACTGTGCAGCTAAGAAATTCAACAATTGACCAGTTGGGCAATTCAACAATTCATCAGCTAAACAATTCAACGATTCGGGCAACGAATAGATAGTTGAGCACCTCAGAATAATTTAGTATTTATATTTATTGGAGTGTATAACAATTTTCCATCAATAAAACACTCTGTTCTCTTTGGTGAACCTCAAAGAGACTGATTTTTAGGCATTTATGCTAAAAATACCACTCTCAAAAAACACAACATATCCTACAACAAGCACCATATAATTACAACACATGTATTAACAAGAGGCACAACATGAATTTTTTAGGCACTTACAGCCTATTAATAGTTTCCAAGCATCACATTAACGCATGATTTAGACACATCTACGGCATTAGGGCCTCAAATGCATGACAATAAGCCATACGACTCACAATACCTTAAAGAGCAGCAGCATTCCGTTCAGGTTGCAAGCCTGAGCATCCATGGCGGAATGCTTGTGGAAGGGGAGTCTATTGTTTCTATTAATAGTAAGGTGGGTGGTGTTGAGAATCTTGCTGGGTCACTTTGCACTTTTGTTTGTTTTTGTTGTGCATTTTTTTATGCCTTCTTCATCTCAACGAGCTGAACCAAAGAAGAAATAGCACCACTTCATACAAATACATAAATATATATAGCTCGCAAGTAATAGAAGATGACATACATATTAGGATTGTGATGATAGTATACAGGTTCAGCTCGCTGAGATGAAGAAGGCATCAAAAATTGCACAACAAAAACAAACAAAAGTGCAAAGTGACCCAGCAAGCTCCTCAACACCACCCACCTTACTATTAATTGACACAATAGACTCCCCTTCCACAAGCATTCCGCCATGGATGCTCAGGCCAGCAACCTGAACGGAATGTTGTTGCTCTTTAAGGTATTGTGAGTCATATGTCTTATATATATATAAGCTTGACAGCAAGATGAACATACCTCGTTCTCAAGGAGAACCTTATTCCCCATGAGAGACTTCCCCTGCAAGAAGAAAACGCAAGAGAAAGTTGGGAAAAGTTTTGTTTGAAATGCAAAATAAGAGTCATGAAAATATCCTAACTATCATGGGGAGATTGGGTGCGAAGAAAAATGAGCTTGAAATGCATTTTATATTGCCCTATACATATTAATTTCTCGTTCTTGATCTATAAGATCGAAATATTTGTCCATTTTTGTCATTTCGAACATGATTTTATACACTGAGAACTCTCTTGATGCAATTTTACTCGCAGGTGATGATCTTCAATGAAACCAGTTGATGGAACAGCAAATAAAGCTTCCCTTCAGTTTAGAATTTATTTATTTATTCTCTTATTTGATGTACCATAAAATAAAGTTTGTACACAATTTTGAACTGGGTTGAAACCATTATTTTCCCATTTCTCTATATAAAATAATATATATACACTAACCACATATATCTATATATTAGGTATAGATGATATACATATTATCTATATTTTATGCTAATTTCAACATAGCTTGATCACTCCTTGAAATTGACTTAAGGATCAGATTGAGCCAAAAAAATTTCTTGTGGCTCAACTTATTTGCCTCAATTTGAGCAAAAAACTAATTAAGTTTTAGAGTGATATTCAATCTTCAATCTAAAATATCAACAAAAATTAGGATCAGTAATGAATCAGAAATGTTAATGTCATCGAACTGTAAGTTGATCAAACATTGGTAGAGGTATTTGCTAAGAAATAGAAGCTCCAAAGAAATTTTTCTAGGTAAATGGTAATGCATGCGCCCAGGGAGGGGAGACTAGTCGTTACCCTAATTATGATTAGATGTCTTGAAGGCAATAGAGTTCAAAGTTGGGATATATGACAACAGTATGCAAATAATTTATAGAGTGGAATGGTAATTTGGTGTAATGAAGGGATGCCATGCTACAAATGAGCATTACAGCCATGTATTTTTATTACTATTGTTATTATTCTAGGAATCCAAGTATTAAGAGATAAATTTGATGTAGAAAATATCAAACTTAAGTTCGCAAAGATAACTAAGATCTTTATCAACTAAGATTTGATTCATCTACATTTACATATTTTACTGATGATCTGTTATTATGATGTTGGTGTATGAATAGATTGCCATCATGATGTAGGTAGGGCTGTTAATGTTGAGTTGGGGTCCGCTCAAAATAGTCTTGAATGTATTTAATTCGGATCGAAATCAGCTCATGACTCGCTATGTTCGATTTTGAGTCAGCTCGGCCTGAAATTGAATAAAGCTCGATCTGACCCAAAATCAAAATGAGTTGGCTCAAATTTGAGTTATTTGCATTCCAGCTTGAATTCGTCTCAAAATCAAAATAAGATGGCTCAAATTGAGTAATTTACGACCATTCCAACTTGAAATCAGTTCGTAGCTCGTTATATTTGATTTTATTAAGCATTATATAAAATTTTTATAAATAAGAAATAACTCGAGACGATCTCGATCCTGTTTGAGCCGATTGGTGTATGACTATGGCTCGAAATCGTCTAAAAAAAATACGATCCAAAGTTTTGGCTTATAGCTTGACACGTTCATTTCAATCCACTCTAGATCAAAGCTAAAACTCAAATCAATTTTCGGGTGATCAACATATTCGAGCTAAATTCACAGCCTCGGATGTAGGAGAACTTCTAAGAAGAATTTTACCAATAATTTTATCCTGAGAACATAAATAATGAAGCCCCAACAAATCTTCATAATTTGGAGTATAAAGACAAAGTTTGAGAATAAACAGGGTTTTATTAGAGCAACACCTTAAATTTCATATTATTTATGGTTCATCCATCATTTTATTTATTCTATAAAGTATTTGATCATAATTTCTTTATAAGCATCAAGGCTCATTTAAATTAAAAAAAAAACAACTGACAAGCACAAGAGAATATTAATTGATAAAAATCAACTGTCTGCTACTTTGGACACAATGTCGCAAATAAATCAAACCTGCAATTAGACTTTTACATCCACTTGAAATGTTCTATGTGTTAGAGGCTCTTATGCTTACAGCCACTTATTTAATGATCACACCAACACATACAAGCATCACCATTCTATTCTAATGACCATATCCCTCATGGCAGATGATAGTTGGGACACTACACTCAATATAAGTGTTAAAGATCCTTGGAGCCTACATACGTGGGGCCACCATTCATTTGTACCGTCAAAAAAATGAGAGCAGTAAAGTGTCTTAAAATATCTTCCTTCCTTCAGCTCTAATGAGCAAGTGTGAGTTAATGTTAGTTTTTTATTAAAACTTTTAATTTGTCTTAGAATCAAAATTAAAATCTCCGATTTTAATTCGAGATTGATTAACTTTCTTTTGGCTCGAGATCACTCCCATTGCAGAGAATCTTTAAAACACACACACATATGGTTACAAATGCTATATTTTCTGCTTGCTGCACTAACGGTCATTGTGTTGTAATGGTACGGGATGCTTAATGCAAACACAAATAATAATAATAAATCTGTCATTTCACTAAAACACCGCTTTTCAACCTCCGATTATTTATTCCAGAGAGGCAACAACATACTTATTTTGATACATAAATCCACCTACTATAAGCTCGCATGTAACACACTAATGCGTTGATTTTATAGCTCTAATTTGTGATATTAAATAAAATGAAGCTCGACTTGGTATACATATCATTGAGAATAAGAAGGCCACAATGATGACACAATTTATGTTATATATTTTTAAATTAATGTATATATTAAATGAATGGTTCAATATAGAAATTTATTTAAAAATATGCAATACAAATTATGTTATCATTATAACTTTCTCATTCTCAATGATATGTCCATCAAATAGNATATCATTATAACCTTCTCATTCTCAATGATATGTCCATCAAATAGAGCATAATTTTATTAATATCATGAATCAGCCGCCTTGATTATTACTACAACTCATTAATAGCAAGATTATAAATCCTTCCCAAGAGCAACTTTATCCTCCAGCAGAGACTTCTTCTGCACGCATGGATCAAATGTTTTTCAGAAAGTTCACATAGTCATTTAACACATGAAGGCGGATATGGGCAAAGAAAATTGAAACCGAGCTGGCTTCGTTAATGTGCATGAATTATAGCTATTATATACACCTAATCTATACCTGAATGGAACTGTGCTGCAAGTGTTTAATGAGCTTCTCATGAATCTGGCTTCATATATAAATATTAATATTTAATCATACTAATACTTATAGGTTTATCCTAGCGAAATTCCAACGGTTTTTTATCTTTGGAAATTGTGCACATAATCTAAGTTCATACACATTCTTTGTTAAAATGTGCATACGATCATGAACCATACATATGACCAGAACATAGACCTGTATAATTTGTACTCCCAATAGTTGTTATGTGTCTGATTTACAAACAATTTTTCCAATTTACTCCTGACTTAGTGTGGTATCCTATGCATATTTTTTCATAATTTTAAGAGTATTGTATTGTCCTAGAGATTAGTTCCTTGTGCAAAAAAGAGGGTAGAAAGAAAGCCCAAACATGGAGGCCATAGAGGGGTTCGATTCACAAGCCAGCCTAGTTTAGGGCTCTAGTCGTTCTTTTATCTTAGATTTCACTAATTGTTATATCTTGCATAATTATATCGTTCTAACATTTAAATATAAATCCACATGTCAACTGATACTCCACCAAATATTTGTTCAGAACTTTATAGTATTAGTTACCTGTACATTCTTGCATATTCAAGAAGAGCATCCTTCGCTGTCTTATTCTCCTATGAGGTCTAGCCATGTGTGATGATGTGCACGCAACTTCAGGTGAGAATTATTGACCATATAAGTTTATGGTATCATTTGTCTGTCTCCTAAAGTGCATAAAATATCTCACATTCATGCTAAAACTATTTATAAAAACATAAAACTATTTATAAAACCACACGTTTACAATTATCTTACAAATAAATGTTCCAAGTGAATTATATGTTATATTATGAATTAACGTATATATAATAAGGGTACTTACGCTCATTATGTTTGTGTAATGCCTAAGTCTAATAAGATCCAAATTATGAGTTATGATTTCTACAACATCTTTAAACCCCCCAATTCGGTGCAGTCGAGCAAGACATAGAAAATGAAGATTAAATAAGAGACAGAAATCGGTGTAACGATCCTCCAAGTAGTGCCAAAGTTGCTCAAACATCATTTGATCATAAAACAAATCACACTGTCAGGCTCAAAAGACTGAAAATACTCTGGGAAGGTCAGTCAATAAAAATAATGGTCGTCAAATATGACCTCAAACAAAATAGAGTCAAATTTCATTAAGTGCAGCCGAGGTTACTCAAATGATCATTGTTCACAAAATGGATTACATGAGCCCATCTGGGACATCAAATTACTCATAAATAACACTCATATTGTCTAAATTCTGCATGTGAGCCAAGGATGCTAAATTTGAGGCGACGACATAAACTCAAAATGCATGAGAAAGGAGGTTAATGGGTTTGGATCATGATATTTGGATGGAAGTTTGATGAATGGAGTTAAGGCGGAGTTTTATAAATAGCAAAGGTTTGAGTGTCTGTGAGAAATTACTTTCGAGAAAAATGGGATAAAATATTAACCAATTTTAAAATAATCTTCAAAAATAATATAGAACCAAAATATGTAAGAGCATGAAGCTGCAGCACTCACAATACCTCAAGTAACATTCAAAATTATAGATCTAAACCATCAACCTACTAGTTCATGGTCTTTGCTCTTTTGTTTGTGAATGTCCTGTCATCATTATGGCCTTCTCATTCTCAAATATCTGTGAACAAAGTAGAGCACGAGTTTATTGATATCACACAAAAATCACATTCATTGCAGCTACAACATATTAATGGTTCTTAGGAAGGAAGAACAACATTCCTTCAAGAGAATCTTATGCTCCAGCAGAAACTTAAGCTGGATGCATGAATCAATCATCATAAGAAAGTTGAAATAATCGATTTTGATAAGAAAAAGTTTTCTTTGGAAAGCAAAGAAGGTCATGAAAAATAAAAAAGAGCAGGGGTCGGTGCTCGCATGAAACATGGAGTGAATATCACATTTAAATAAATTAGCTCTAAGAAAAATCCACAATTGAAATTACAACATTATTGTTATACTAGACTAAATAAAAGTATAAACATATGAGCCTTATATGAAATTGATTTCAAATTCTTAAATAATATAGCATAAGATCGAAATAAATATGAAAACAAGGTCTCAAAAAGTTGTTATTTTTATAATAATATCTTATATAAAGTTGAAAAAAATCGTCTATATCATAAGATATATACATTCATTAATCAATTGTCAAACTTGTAAGTGATATACACTCTTCAAATCTTGTTGGATGTCCCATTCATTTTTGTTCTAAGATATTTGAGAGTAAAATTTTCAAAATTAAAATTTAGCACGCTTGTTATCAAAATTAGAAGGCCTGTTAAAAAGGACTTTGGTATCCATTTTGACACCCCTACTCAGGATGTCCTCAGTGTTACCAAAGTTTTTCTAGGGATTCAGTTCAAAAGATAAAAAGAGATAGTATTTGATGATACTAGCTCGCAATTAATAGAAGATGAGAAATAGTCTACAAAACAAGAAGCTCAAAGGTTTTATGATTTCTTATATACTACTAAACAACCCTTGTGGGATGGTTGTACCAATCACTCTGATTTATCTGTTTATAATTGGCTTGTTAAGTTTAATTAAATAATTTTTTAATGATCATACTTGATTTATAATTGGCTTATTAATTTTAATTAAATAAGCTAAAAATTAGAATGAATAATTAATTTTTCATATAAAATTAAAATTTTGATTTGTACATAATTTTCATATACTAGTAAACATACTAAAAATTCAAAAGAGTGCATAAGTTTTTTATATAGATTTATTAAAAAAAATTTACAAATATGAATAAATATACAATTAAATAAATTTAAACTAGCATTTAACTAAGAATCTAACTAAGTTATGCTCAGTAAATAAAATAATATATAAGTTGTAAGTAAACTTTTATGCAATCAAATTACACAACTAAATGCTGAAAAGTTTGTTTACTGAAATAAAAATATTAAAAAATATTTTAAATCTATATGCATATTAATATTAAAATACAATATATTACTATTAAATAAATAATTAAATAAGTTCTACTTAATTAAATTTTATTTAAATAATATATCATATAAATATAGATTATTTAACAAACCATTTGTTAAAGAAGAGAGAAGCTTATTGGTGAACATTAATAAATGAGTTACATTATGTTCAAACCTTCAATTTTTTAAAGAATGTTCAAACCTATTTACTTACTAATTTGAACAAACATGATCAAGTATTAATCCATCCGAGTTCAAGCTGTTCATCAAGTGCACTGATTCACTAAAAACCCTTACTGTACACCAACGCCGAATGGGCCGAATGGCCCGCCCAATATCATAGCAAAGAACAAAATTCCAAATCAACTGAACAAGTAACATCCATCAATCCATACTCCACAACACTTCACAAAATCATTATAAATTAACTGGATCGAGGAATCGATCGATCAGAAGCGTACCGGCGGAGTAGATCAGCTTTGATGCCGACGGAGATGGAGATCTCCTCGGCATCCTAAACAAAGCGGCCTCCCCTTCGATCTCCTCCTCCTCCTCCTTTACGAAACCCTAATTCAAAAGAAAGAACATGACGAAAAACAAGCTATAATCGATACCAGCAGAGCGGGACAAGGTATATATAGAGAATACTGTGGCCACCGCACGGGAAAGTGCTGTATGATATTTTATTAAAAAAGTAGATGTTATCATTTTTTTTTTTTTTTTTTTTTTGNTTTTTTTTTTTTTTTGCACTCATATGTTTTATTCTTTTTTTTTTTTGAAAGAAAGTCAGAAATAATTTCTTTTCATGTGCCAAGGAATTAATGCTTTCATTAATATTATGAATAAAGGGAAATATTTAAGTTATTCGTGCTCGTGTTTGGCTCATGTTTGACTTGAAATTAGCTCGTTAAATTAAAATTGAGAAAAATAGATGTAAAGTGTGGGATTCGAACATGGATCAAATATATACAAAAGAAGACACTAACCACATTGTCACATGAGGTTTTATGATTTAAATTTAAACATAAATATATATAATATATTAATATTTAAATAATATATATAATATATTGTTATATAAAAAGTTATATAATTTTTTTTTGAGTCATTTCGAGCCGAACACGAGCGAACAAACTGTTGTTCGTGTTCGCCTTTGTTCATGTTCTGCACGTTAGGCTTAACGAACGAGCAACGAGCCAAATTGACAGCCCTACATTTGAGTCATTCAAAACTTCTCTTTCTTTTGAAACAGTCACCCTTGCCCACCCCAATCTCCCTCTTCTAAGAAAAAATATTACATCCGAACATCTGCACATTTGGACGACCAACCACCAGTCGTTTCATCACCCACAAATGATTTGTACGTACAGTGTCTGCACCTATTTTTTGTATTATATTCATAAAATTCTTAGATATTTATTTATTTGATACTTAAAATTTTTTAGTTTATTGGTGGCCACTTAATATACATGTTCTTGAATGAAAGTTTGATGAAGCAAAACATTTTTTTTTTCTTCCCATGGTTGGCAACATTTTCTTGTGACAATTTTATAGAAATTACATAGAAATGTAAGTCTATAATCAGCAGCATTATAGGCGTGAAATGTATTTCAAATAAGTAACATGACAGTGGGGTTTTAACAATCTTAAGAAGGCTTAAAGTTGATTTAAAAGGCAAAATTATTCAACAACGATATAAAAATAAAATGAAAGAGATGCCCACTTAGTTGTGAAAACATTAAGATGAGTGGCATAAATTTTGGTAGCATAAAAAAAAAGCTATTCAATCTCCTCCACAAATATAGTTGTCATAAAAGTCCTTGGAATAATGTTAGGAATAGAGGAGAGGACACATAAGCAATGATTAAAAAAGATCCCTTAAAAGCAAAATTTTCTAATAGACCATTACAAAATTGTTCAGAGGGTATTTGACAAATCAGAACTACACTTTGTTCATAAAACCTAACTAGAGGCAAGAATATATATTTTTAATATATTCTCATTATCAAGTGGTGTATTATTCCTTATTTTTTCTGTTTAACCAACCAAATAAGATGAAGAATTGGATTCCTACTTTTGTTTTAATAGAAAAAAGAGGGACATGAAATGGCGAGATTCTTCTTCTTCACCGTAAAATGTTCACTTCTCCTTGCCACTTCATCGGATTTGATGAGGACTTGATCAAAATCCAGAGAAGCGGAAATAAAGGTAGTCTCCGGCGAGATCATGCTTTTGAGAACCAGATAAAATCTAAAGTTTGAGGCATTTTATCAAAAATTAAATTACATGAAATGTTTATTTATAATGTTATTTTGACTCCCAATTATTGAACTAAAGTAAAAAAGACACTTTTGTAATGTGGTATCGCTCACCTACCACATTTCACCTACCGCTCACCTACCTCCCACCTACCACTCTCTTGCCTCTATAAATAGAGAGGGTGTGAGGCTTAGGAGAGTAGGGGAAGAGATCTTAAGCCACCACAAAGGAGGAGAGAATAACTAGAGAACTAGAGAGGAGGAGAGCATCTTGAGGTCTTGTATCAAGGTGTCGCTTGAGAGGTTATAGAAGGAAGATGATGGCTCATCTCTATGTATAAGCTATGTATTCTCTATTTCTTTTGCCTTAGTGAACTATTTGATTTCATCTCTATGTATAAGCTATGTATTCTCCATTTCTTTTGTCTTAGTGAACTATTTGATTGATTCCCTTCCGTGGACGTAGATCCAGTTGGAGTCTTAGTGAACTATTTGATTGATTCCCTTCCGTGGACGTAGATCCAGTTGGATCGAACCACGTAAACACTTGTGTTTGCTTGTGTTCTTTGCGTCTCATTTCTATGTCAGGAAGTACATATCTCACAACATATAAAATAGGCAACTCCAGCTCTACCACTAACCACAAATACACCACTAAATTTCATGTATTTTTTTATAAAATTCCATCATACATAAATATAGGCAATTTGAAATGTTGTATATCTTGTTCCATACTGCGGAGCGTTGCCCCCACACCCCTAACCCACTTAACGAAACTCTTCTGATTTGACAGATGCTTCTGCTCCACTCCGCTCGCTCGCTCCGCTTTATTAGCTTGCTCCATTTCACTCCAGTATCTGTCCCTTATTTGGTATATGAGTCATACCAAATAATTCAATAACTTGGGAAAAAATGGATGTTAATAAAAGAACAATAAACGTGTCTTCTATGAAGCTATTTTAAAATCTTGAAACAATACATATCATATCCTGAACTATATTCATAAAAGATCCGTAATAATTACTATTTCCTTATAATTAGTTTAGGTGAGTTTGAATATAAAATCAATTTAGGCAGGTTTGAAAATAAAATTATTAATTCATAATAAATAAAAGCTTGGCTAAGCCTGTACTGAGTTTATACTTGACTAAAATAATTTAAGTGTTTGTTTGATTGCAAGTAGGATTCAATTTGAATAGAATTTAGTAATCATGTAAATTTGGATTTATGAAATCCTGAAGAGATTAAGGGTCCGTTTGGGGCAGCTTATAAGTGCGGGCGGCGTTTTCAAAACGCCGCCATACCGTTTGGTTCGCGCTTTTCGTCAGCTTATCCGAAACTGCGTTTGAGTTTTTACACTAAACCCGCGTTTCAGGATAAGCAGCTTATCCTGAAACGCACAAGCTGACCCAAACGGACCCTAAATCCTAAAGAGATTAAATCCTGAAAACTTTTGTGATTTTAATAGGATTTACTAAATCCCACAAGCATCGCCTTCTCTAAATCCCGTAAAGTCTGCTTCCCACAAGATTTGATAAATAACCGTTATATGGTAACATACAATTCAATGTAACAAGTATTATATTTAATATCACTACATCTAAATAAACATTGAAATCTTTTAGCTTATATATATATATNATACACCTCATAATGGTGAGATATATATTCAATTCCAAAAATAAACTCAAGTAAAACTAAATAATTTAAATTCAACAAACTTAACTTAAAACCCATGTATGAATTTACGCTAAAATAGCATAAACTAGAAAAAATTAGGTAAAATCAAATCTTAATTAAACTACATTCAACTTAAAACAAAATCTAGAATCTACATTACTCTAAACCTAATCCTAAGCTAAAGCTAAAATATACATAAATATATTCCAAATGTAACTCATTAACAAAAATAATTACATTCAAAATTTAATGACTCAAGCGGAAAAACACTCAACCATCCAATCCTAATTCAGGCCTACCCCAAAACCAACTCTATTCTCACCCAAACCTGCCTTTATACAAAGTTACTCAATGCTTATGTATCTAAATAGAAAGCTTGTAATACATATCACTCAATACTTAAGTGCGCGCGCGCGCACACACACACGCACACATAGCTGACACCTATTCTCATGCATATAAATTCCAAACACCTAAACTTCAAATGTTACACACACACCACTGAAATCTTATGCATATGCATTCCTAACACCTAAGCTTCAAATGTTACATACATACCAACATTTTAAAAAAATAAAAAATGGGCTGAAGTTATTTTTTCGATCCTCTCTCACAAGGGGTGACGGGTTAGGGTCGTGTAGGTCTTTCGGTGGCAGAGGGATGGTGCGGTGACCGACAACGACAAGAGGGAGGAGAGGAGCTGCTAGGGTTTCAATTTCATGGGAGGGAGGAGAGAAGACGGGGGCGTGGTGCGCCAAGAAGAAAATGAATTAGAAGGTGCGAGATGGGTTTTTTTAGGTCTTTTGCGTCGAATTTATCGTCTTCTTTGGGTCAATTTTTTTTTTTGCTTTTAAGTAAACCTTTTATGTAGATTTATTCAACGCAAATCCGACGCAAAAAACTGTTGCAGCAACATCATTCATTTCGCTGTTGTTTGTTATAATATTCAGGCACTGAACTTACACAAATAGAATAATTTTATGTTCGTCGCAAATCATTCACAAAATCTGACCCAAATATATGCGTCTAAAATTTTTGACGCTAATTGAAAGCTCTTTTGTAGTGTCAGTTCCTTTGTTAGGAATTTCAACCAGTTCTCTTGTTAGGAAGTTCAACTAGTTTTCCAACTAGGTAGTTCAAATAGATCTCTAGTTAGACAGTTCAATAAATTCTCGACCTAGGTAGTTCAAACACTTCACCATTTTGACAGTTTACGAGTTTAATAGTTGCACAATTTAGCAATTTGACAGTTGGATGTTCGGTAGCTGGACAATTCAACAATTCAACAGTTGGGTAATTTAGGCAATCAGGCAATTGTACAGCTGTGTGGTATGTTAGTTTCGTGATTAGACAATTCAACCGCAGTGCGGTTCAACAATTGTATAATTAGGCGATTCGGTTGTTGGGCAGTCAACAACCCAACAATTCAAAAATTCAGTACTTATGCAGTTCGACGACCGGGTAAATATGTAGCTAAGAAATTTAACAATTGACTAACTGGGCGATTCAACAATTCATCACCTAAACAATTCAACAATTCAGGCAATTCAACGAATAGGTAGTTAGACGCCTCAGAAGGTTTTTTAGGTGTATACACAACACCAAATAATTTAGTATTTATATTTATTGGAGTGTATAACCATTTTCCATCAATAAAACACTCTGTTCTCTTTGGTGAACCTCAAAGAGACTGATTTTTAGGCATATATGCTTAAAATACCACTCTCAAAAAACGCAGCATATCCTACAACAAGCACCATATAATTACAGCACATGTATTCACGAGAGGCACAACATGAATTTTTTAGGCACTTGTAGCCAATTAATAGTTTCTAAGAATCACATTAGCGCGTGATTTAGACACATTCTACGGCATTAGGGCCTCAAATGCATTACAATAGGTCATACGACTCACAATACCTTAAAGAACAGCACATTCCGTTCAGGTTGCAGGCCTGAGCATCCACTGCGGAATGCTTGTGGAAGGGGAGTCTATTGTGTCTATTAATAGTAAGGTGGGTGGTGTTGAGGAGCTTGCTGNCCCACTTACGTATGACTTTTACTTGCATGCAGATTTAGACTGAAATGTATGAAAAATTTTACAAAGGTTCACGGTTGGCTACTCGAATCGGATTAGGGCTGCCTTCTGCAGAAAGTCGGTCTAGTAGTCAGTACTTAAGGTTGTGGTCTACAACACAGCTCTGGGTCCTCCTCATCACCAAGCTTACGGTCCTCTTGAACTTGTAGTCCATTCTGGTGTTTTCTTCGTTTTCGTTTTTTCTTTTGGATTTTCTACAAGTTTACTTTTATGGATTTATTCGGATTTCCTACGAACTTTGTTTTGTTTCAGATTTAATACGTAATGTTCCTTTCTGACTTTTTGATTTTTTTATTTCGTTTCTCCTACACACATTACACACACACACCTGCCCATTATAGTTTGTTTATTCTATCTTTCAGTGTATGTTCTTATGTCGGATGTATAGTTTTCACATTACCACTGCATGGTTTCATTGCACATTAACATGCTTTTTTTTTACACTCTCCCTTAGATTAGGATGTCAGTGACAACTCTTAGGTGGTACCCATGATAAATTGGTGACTTCACCTTTTACATTATTTTAACCTTAAACAACTTGAATACTAAATTAAACGCTGCAATGACGAGGAGCTTGGAGCAAATGCAGTGGGCAGCACGACCATCTCCAGCAGCAAAATATGTCTACATCAACAAAACCTTTTCTTAGAATTAAACAACAATCCATAGGATTTCGAGGTAGTCTGCTTAGCATGACATAAATCCTCACTTTATCTTTTACGCCTTTGCATAGCCAGACTGTGCAATTTAAGCCTTAACTCGTTCTAGGTTCCGAGGTCGTCGTCTGATACGACGTAAACCCTCATATCTTCTAGGCGATTTGTGTGACCGTGTCACACAAATATAAGCCCTAATTAAATAAAACTGACAGGGTAAAACGTCAAATAACATCTTCTCGAAATTGAAACTAAATAGTAGGATAGTTTGGGAAGTCACCGAGGTCCGCCTCCGGATATAAGTTTGGGTTAGCATTTGTCACTTATGGTGACGAGTGCTAACTTGTTCAAATGTTAGGGGAGGAGCCAAATTTGGAAATCTCACTTAGGTCTACGGGTATGTTCTTTAGTCCTACACTGTACAGCTCTCATGTAGATGTTGATTAGGCAACACCTTGTAGTTCCTTTTTAAAACTAGGGCTAGGGTGTACTTAGAGATTTTTTTTTACGCAACTGTGGTTCTTTTTGTGTTGGCCACTGTATACTTTATGTGTAGGACTTTTGCAGGGTTTACTGAATTTGAGATTTGCACACTAGTATATTAGGGAGATTTGCTCGTATATGAAGCTAGGTCCAATAGGAAGTGGCATATTCATTAAAGTTAAACTAACATATTTTTTACAAGCATTGTTAAACTCTCCTTCCACTGAAATTGGCTTGTTACATGATGCATTCCTTTACGTGTGCTAACCCTCTATTTTATAGGTTGAGTTTTTTCTTTTAGAGTTATGGTATTGAGTTTGTATAAGAAATAAGGTATGAGCATGAGTTCGAAGGAGTTTGATGTGGGGACCATGTGATGAGGACCATAAGCCATTGCTCACACCTCATATCTTAGATATGAATTCATTTACTATGCAAACTTAGGATTATGTATGCATCTGCAGAGTCTAATCGTTATTTTACTTTTCCTGGGATATGTTGCTAATCAACTAGCATGCAACCTGTGCTTTATTACTTTATATTGGGTGTACTTCAATGGATTTGCATGTGTGCACTCTTTATTATATGCCTACGGTTTGTCTGGATATTGGCACGCTAGGCTTGTTAGGGTAAAATTTTTTTCTAAAAAATTATAATCTAAAATATTTACTCTAATAAAATTTATGTTTTGCAACATTTTAAAATATGTAATTTATTTTTTGCTATTTACTTTCTTGCATGACCTTTCGGGCAAATTTAAAATTATCATAATTTCACGTATTTATCTCCCTTTCACATTAATAGAACCTCCATACTAGTATCTTAGAAAATTGCATTAATATTAAATGTATCGAGGGAAAGAATTCTCTCTTTTCCAATGTGACTGACTAATCATACTTTTTATACACTTTGGAGGTTTTATCTAGCATGTTTAGGGTGTTAGAGGTAATCCCGACAAAGAAGTGATCATGAGTCATTTGTGGGGATGGCTTAGCTTTTTAGTTAGGTTTGTCCATTTCTCCGTTTTCATAGATTTTCTGTTCATAGGCTTAACATATATAATGCTTAATCTACCTTTTAGATTGAGTCATAGGAATCTTGATGTTTCGTTTCTTTGACTTTATATATAGGTTACTAATGAAACAATTTCTAGCTGAGTTGGGTCAACTACTTTCATGGCTTAGTAGACTTAGGGTCTCAATAATCTTAGAGGATGGAACTATAGAGGCCTGACCAAGCTATCTCTATCTACTTAGGCTTTCCTCGACTTACCTTTTGACTTGCCCCTTTTTGGGTACTTTTATTTCCTTTGTTAAGTCTTTGTGGGCAAATGCCATTGGCCCTCTCATTTAAAAGGTGACTACCTACTAGGTTTCGTAGATTCATCTTCTGCATAGTGGACTAGATCATCTTTATAGCTAGAGATTCCCGCATGAAAATAAGGCTAACAGTAATAGTTGTGCGCAGAATGAAAATTTTTAAATACATATATACATTTAATAATGTATTGTAATAAGCAATAGAAAACAGCAGTCATAAAAATAAATTACTTTTTAATTTAACAAAAGAGTCTCTCTCCTGGGTTGATTGCTCAATCTCATGATAAGAATCTTCTCTAAGCTAGTCGTCTAGAATGCAAAGTTTCGAATTACAATTCTCCCTTAAATTTTATGACATTATTTAATTATACTTGATTTAACCATTGTATCTCAATTTGATTCTCCACGTCCATGCATAGATTGTTTTATATTATCTTAAATTCCTTTTTTTGAAACCTAACAGTACAACTCTATCCCTACTGGTTCATCTTGCTGTGATTGAAAGAAATGAATATAACTTATACTCCATCTCTTTTTCTCCCAGTTTTGCCGTTGGTTCTTCGCATCACCACTACATCTTCGTTTTCTCTCTTCCTCCATTCTGTTGTCGCCATTTCTGGCTGCCAGCGCAATGACTGAGAAAGGAACAAACAACCTTCGTAAAGATGAGACATACCTCCACTCCGTCATCCAAAAGAGAATCCGGCAATTTGAGTTCATCCAAAAACAGCAAATCGCCTACCGCCAGAGTGTTGGGGGAGAGCCCATCAAGATTACTTTACCAGATGGCACGATTAAGGAGGGAAAGAAGTTGCTAACCTCGCCATTGGATATTGCCAAGGAGCTTCCCGGTGGCTGGGTTTCTAGTGCTTTAATTGCCCAAGTGAATGACACTCTTTGGGATATGTCAAGACCACTGGAGGAAAATTGTGAGCTGAAGCTGTTCAAATTTGACAGCAATGAGGGACGTGACACATTTTGGCACTCAAGTGCTCATATTCTAGGACAGTCTCTTGAGATGGTCTATGGTTGCAAGCTGTGTATTGGTCCATGTACCACCAGAGGAGAGGGTTTCTACTATGATGCATACTATGGGGATGCCACCTTGAATGAAGAACACTTTAGCCAAATACAGTCCCAGGCAGCTAAAGCTGTTGTGGAGAAGCAACCATTTGAGCGGATTGAAGTCTCTAAGGAACAAGCTCTTGAGATGTTTGCGGAAAATCAATTCAAGATAGAAATCATTAATCAATTACCGGAAGACAAGACAATAACTGTTTATAGATGCGGCCCTTTAGTTGATCTTTGTCGTGGCCCGCATATCCCCAACACATCTTTTGTGAAAGCATTTGCTTGTCTAAAGGCTTCATCCTCCTATTGGAGGGGCAAGTCTGATCGAGAGAGCCTTCAAAGAGTTTATGGAATTTCCTTTCCTGAATCAAAACGTCTCAAGGAATATCTTGCACTATTAGAAGAAGCAAAGAAATATGACCATCGAATTGTGGGACAGAGCCAAGAGCTTTTCTTTTTCCATCATCTAAGCCCTGGAAGCTGTTTTTTCTTGCCATATGGGACTAGAATTTATAACAAGTTAATTGAGTTCATCCGTTCTCAATACTGGAAGAGGGGATACGAAGAGGTTTTAACACCAAACATGTACAACATGCATTTGTGGGAAACCTCTGGCCATGCAGCAAATTACAAAGAAAATATGTTTGTATTTGAGGTAGAGAAACAGGAATTTGGACTTAAGCCAATGAATTGTCCTGGACATTGTCTGATGTTTGAGCATCGAGTCCGTTCTTATAGAGAGTTGCCTCTTCGTTTGGCAGATTTTGGAGTTATTCATAGAAACGAGCTAAGCGGTGCTCTTTCTGGATTAACACGTGTTAGAAGATTTCAGCAGGATGATGCTCACATATTCTGTAGAGAAAATCAGATCAAGGATGAGGTTAAAGGCGTGCTCGAGTTCATTAGTTATGCCTATGAAGTATTCGGATTCACTTATGAGCTAGAGTTATCAACGCGCCCAGAGAAATACTTGGGCGAGATAGAAACGTGGGACAAAGCTGAAGCCGCTCTAAAAGATGCTCTTGAAGAACATGGGAGGCCGTGGCAAATTAATGAAGGGGATGGTGCATTTTATGGACCGAAGATCGACATTGGCGTATTTGATGCATTGAAGCGAAAATTCCAGTGTGGAACTTTACAGTTGGATTTTCAACTTCCCGAGCGCTTCAAATTGTCATACTCAGCAGAAGACGAAGGCAAGACTGAGCGTCCGGTGATGATACACCGTGCCATTCTTGGATCTGTTGAGCGCATGTTTGCTATTCTGTTGGAACATTACAAAGGGAAATGGCCCTTCTGGCTTAGTCCTCGTCAATCCATTGTTTGTCCAGTATCTGAGAAATCTCAGCCTTATGCATTACAGGTACGTGATCAGATACATGGAGCTGGTTTTCATGTTGATGTCGACACAACCGACAGGAAGATTCAAAAGAAGGTACGAGAAGCTCAGTTGGCGCAGTACAATTACATCTTGGTTGTCGGCGAAGAGGAAGCGAAAACTGGACAGGTGAGCGTCCGTTTGAGAGACAAGGCAGAACATTCTGTAAGAAACATGGAGGATCTCCTGAAACATTTTAGGGAGGAAGCTGCAGCTTACCGCTGATCCGAAATTCTTTATGCACTGCTGTTTTGCTCCCAATATTTATGGTAATTTTGCACCCATGTTTAAATTCTCAGTGCAGCTGATGTTTTAATGTTGTAGCCTACATTTAATCCATACTATTTAAATACTAGGATGAAGGATTCAATTCATATTTATTTGTACTGGTTATCATATAAGGATTAGACTTATTTTTTCCAAAATCATGAACTACGAGAATGCACATTTGTAATCTTCGTTTTAAGACATCTCTCATCACTTTCACTTTCTTGAAAAAACCTCCAGCTAAATGGAGCTCAATGTGTACATACCACTCAAATTTGTTATTCATAAAATTAGCACCCACCCCTACAATGGAGAAATTATTGCATACGGACACCGCATGTCATGCATCTCTGCATGCGGTGTACGATTCTAACCGTAGATCACAATTTTTAATTTTTTTTTTTTTAAAAAATTTAGATGGGGCCCACCAAAATATATCCTGACCGTAAATCACACACACAAGATGCGTGCGGTGTTCGATCCGTATGGAATAATTTTTCCCTACAATGACAGTGGCCAGCCCCAAATCTAGCAAATTTCAAATATACTAAAATTAAGCTTTAGAGTGTATTCTAAATGCATTCAAAATTTACACTAAGACTATTTTTTTTTCTAAACAAATACATTGGTTTTCAAAACATCCATATTCTTTTTTCAATGCACCCATAATTTTGTTCCCCAAGCAATCCCTAAATCTAAGCAATTGACAATTTTCATCTAAATTTGCATGGCTCGCGAACTCCTTGTCTGTGCATTCACCAAAGAGCTCTAGGGACTGCTTGATGGCAACTGCAGTTGTTCGAAAAAATAACAATGAAGTTGTTGCAGAAGAAATTGTTGTTCAAATAGTTGCGATAACCACTACATATAGCTAGATTAGGTTGTGAAACATATTTTTTTCACTAAAGCTTTTACAAAATAGACAAAATATAATTTTGCCAAACATCTGAAAGTAGAGTGTTACACTGCACTGCTGTCTCAAACACAACACTTGTCATAACTTGTTTTTTTTTTGTATTTGATAAATTATGATGTTACAATAAGTTTATAATTCGTATTATGTAAGCTAGATTGTTTACAATAAAAAAAATTATTAAATCAATCTTAGTAATATATATTAATTTACCAGGAAAATATTTCGTTAATAAAATATTATTTGTGAATTTATTTATTTACATAAATTTTTCTTTGCTTAACTGTTTCATAATGATATTTTAATGATAAATTAATATATTATTCTATGCTAATTATAATTTAGTTAGTCTAATTAGAAATGAAAAAAAAATGATTAAACCATTAAAATTCAATAAAGTAAATTATATATAAATATTGTAATTAAAAAATATACAAACCATAATAATTGAAATTAATGAATTAAAAAAAAAATCAAAATAAGAAATTGATATTATTTTTTATTTAATTTGAATGAATAGAAATTAGTTTTTTATCAGTTTAAATTTTTATTAATTAATATAAAGTTGAATAATTACTGAATAATAATAAAAAATTACTGTTATAAATAATAGACATGTGAGTATATCTTTATCAAATTTAAATTTTCAATACATTTTTTTTCAGATGTGTTTAAATGAGCTTCTCTAATGGGTGAAGCCCTCTCAAGCTAATCTAAAGATGGTGTTTGGCTCCAACCTGATTTTACATTAAATAGATTTTTTTATCAAATCTAGAAAATCCGAATTTATTACGAAGGAGATGGAGCTCGCGAGCAATGGCAAAGTGAATCTTTTAAATCTATCATCTAATCGGATTTAATAAATTCAGATTTATGTTATAAAAGAGGTTGGAACGTGAGAAACGAAGATGAAACACGAAAAAATTTTTATTTCACGGTGCGTTGTATTAATTCTCAATTTTTTTTTTTATGTTTAATTGAATGTGGCTTAAATTGATGCCTAAGAGGGGCGTTTGGTAGCATTATTTAAAGGGGATTTAGCCATGATTTAGCTTAAATCTTGTCAAACATAAAAAAAAAAAAATATCAAAATTAAATCCAACCCTCCGTCAAAATGATAAGTTTCACGTTTTGATCTTTCTTCTCGTGCTTCTTCTACTTTAAGATATAAATCTGAATTTAATAAATTGGACACAAACCTTTCGTTTTCGTGAGAGCGAAGATCAGATTTACAAAGTTTTATAACTATTTAAGTTAAGTTCAATCTGCAGCCAAATATCAATGAAAATCTAAAAAAACTATTTTACCAACCACCACAAGTGTGCTTCAAGCGCTCAAGAAAAAAATTGAGTATGTAAGACGTATGCAGCGCTAAGTATGTAAGAGAAGTTATTCAGAGGGTATTGAGGGATTATGTTCTCGTTATATCCCCTGTAACCTCTCTGTAATCTACCTATAACATACCCGTATCTTCTAGTAAGTTTCACGTTTCTGTTTTCATATATTTATAACTTAGAGGTAGATTTGAGATAGGTTATAGAGAATCTCAGATAGGTTATAGCGAAATAACCTCGCTTACTTCTTACCTTAACTACACAGATTTTTCTGCAAGCGCTCACCGTAGAAACGGTTCTTAATAAAAACTGCTAAGATTTAAAAAAGCCGTTTGGCATGGTAACCCTAAGCTCTGTCTAATTCGCTTCTCCTCTCCAAACCTTTGAAATTGATCAACAAAATCCTTGGTCATGGATGAATTTTCAGATCATGGTCGTCATTGCCTTTTCGCTCGTCGTCGGCTTCGTCACATCGGCAGGTATCACTATCGTTTATTCCTCCTCGAGCCTTTTTCAGGGTATCAGTTGGTTAGATTTTTGGTGTCTTCTAAGGGTGTTTGTTTTCGTTGAAACCATATTCCCGGTACATTAATCCAGGAACTATCAGCATTTATGCCAGTTCATTTCCTAGTTCTTGAGGTTCTTTGTCGTGCATTTCTGGCCTTTCTACGCTTTTTCTGCGTAGGATCGGTTTTTTTTTTTTTCTTAAATAAATTTCATTTATAAGGTCGAAATCAATTGTATACCCTTTAGCAGTGAATGGGCACTTCAAAGTAAAAGATAGAACATTAGAAGGCTTGTTATTAAGATCCTAAAGTTGTTTGATGCCAATATTATTTGCCAAAGACTGATTGTCTGGCTCACTGTTATTAGATTAAAAGATGAATCCCTATCTGGATTATAAAGTCGTTGTTCATGATGAAATCCTTATATTTCAATACGTATGTGATAATCTGAAGGTCCTAGTTCGAGCCATCAGCTTTCGTCTCTTTAAATCCCACTTTTCATTTACATACACTCATTTTGCACAAGCAAATATAATAATTTTCTTTATCTATGGTATTTCTGCCTGGGTTGTTGATAATGTAAAAAAATAGTAGTTATTTTCTCAAAATTGAAGAAGAGTGATGTAATGAGAATTCATAGCAAGTACTACAACAAAAACAACAACACCACCTTTATCCCACTAAGTGAGTCGGCTACATGAATCCTTTTTCTCCATTGTGTCCTATTTAGCGTCATATTTTCATTTAATTCTAATAAATTAAGATCATTTTTTATACAATATGCCCAAGTCATCCTAGGTCTATCCCTTGTCTTTCTTAACATAAGCAAATCTAAAATAGCTGCTCTTCTAATCGGATCATTTAATGTGACCAAACCATCTAAGACGACTCTTTCTAATTTTTCCCGTCACTGGAGCTACACCAACCCAATCATGGATATATTCATTTTGCGTTTTGTCTCTAAGGCTCTGTTTGAGACAGCTGCAGTTTCTCAACTTTTCAACTGCAGCTGCGCTGCCTTAGAAAGCTGCTGCGGGGAAGCAGCTGTGGAGAAGCTGACTTTCTGTTTGGTGGAGCTATGTAAAACTAGCTGTTGGGCAGCTGTTTATGGAAAGAAAGACCATACTGCCCCTATTTGGTAAAACTGTTTTAAAAGAATAGTAATAAAAAAAAGCCCCGCTAAACAGAGCCTAATTGTAAAACCACTCATACACCTAATCGTTTTCATCTCGACAACACTTAACTAAGTTTTATGCTTCTCTTTTAAAGGCCAACATTCAACGCCATAGAGCATTGCAGGTCTCGCTGCCATCTTATTAAATTTTCTTTTCAGTCTAAGCGGTACTTTTCTATCACACAATAGGCCCGACACATTCCTCTTTAACCAACCAATTTGAATTCTACTAATGACATCCCCGTCAATATCACCATCACTTTGAATAATAAACCCGAGATATCTAAAGTGTTCACACCTTTTAATAATTTGATGACTCA
Organism: Phalaenopsis hybrid cultivar; assembly: GCA_002079205.1. Classification (NCBI taxonomy): domain Eukaryota; kingdom Viridiplantae; phylum Streptophyta; class Magnoliopsida; order Asparagales; family Orchidaceae; genus Phalaenopsis; species Phalaenopsis hybrid cultivar. Next base: position 26,973 of record JXCR01146276.1, read on the forward strand.
TAGTTACATTTCTGTCACTAGAGCTACTACTAATAAAATTACATTCCATGTATTCAGTTTTAGTTCTACTCAAACGAAGACCTTTAGACTCCAAGGTAGGCCTCCATAATTCATAATTTTTTTGAGCCTTTTCTTTTGTCTTATCCACAAGAAGGATATCATCAGCAAAAAAACATACCCCAAGGTACATCCTTCTGTAAGTGTCCTGTAAGAACATTCATAACTAAAACAAAAAGATATGGGCTTAAAGACAATCCTTGATGTAAACAACAACAGAAATAGGAAAATAGTTGGTCAATCCTACTTCTGTTCGAACACAAGAACAATTCATGCATACATATCTTTAATGAATTGAATATAAATCATATCAACACCTTTCTTCTCAAGAACTCTTCGAAGGATATCTCTTAGAACCTTGTTGTAAGCTTTTTCTAAATCAATAAAAATCATATGTATATCTTCCTTATTATATCTAAACTTCTTCATCAAACCTCTCAATAAATGTATAGTTTCCATAATAGACCTGCCCGACATAAATCCAAATTGATTATGAGAAATCTTTGTAATACGTCTTAGCCTATGTTTAATTACTCTCTCCCATAATTTTAAAGTATGACACATCAACTTAATTCATTTATAATTGACACTCTCTTGTGCATCCCCCTTATTCTTAAAAATTGGGACCAAAATATTCTTCCTCCACTCATCAGACATCTTTTTAGTTTTTAAAATAATATTAAAGAGTTTAGTAAGCCAAGCACTGATCCATAAATTTTATTTTAGCTGTATAATTATCGTACTTTCAAATTGTCGCAAATTAAATTGTCTCTATTGTAAGATGGAGGATGTCTTTGCAACATAGAATCAACCCCTTCACAAATTTAGAGGTAGGAATGTGTTCATAAATCCCTCTCCAAACCTTCCAATTGCCGCAGCTCCATGTGTTGGCTATGGCCTTTGGTCATCATAGAAGTTGAGAAGTATATGCATTTTTTAATTGGGGACCGAGTTTTTCTTGAAATGCCTATTTGTGGTGCTTTTTTGTTTTAAGAGCCTTGTTATAGATCTTCCTTTTTGTCGCAAAGAGCAAACATTGGCAAAGATATTATAGAATTAAAAATATTTGAGAAAAATGAACTTTTAGCAATTTAAGAAGTTAAATGAAAGCCTACTCATGCATATCTTTTTTGATTGTGGATATCATGTTTCATGTAATATATGGTCAAAGAAGTCACAAGCTTTTTTCCATTCTTTAGTAGGTCATCATATGTTCCCTTAAGCGGTTATTTGGTATGCTAGGAAATCTTATGGAGCTAGAACTTGAAAAATTTCATTAATCATCAATTGAATTACATGATGTAGACACTATTTATGATATGAGGCTTTACTCATATGTAAAAACTACCCCGACTAGATAAGTGCATACCAAAGTAATAAAAAATGACAAATAAAATTATTAGCTACTAAAATTAATGAGAAATCTATTATGCAAGAAATCCACTTGAGGTGAGAGATAAAGGCAAGAGTAATTCCATTTGTAACAATATTGATATTGATTCTTGCATACAATTAATCAATTATGAAATATAGGTTTTGTTATTATTAGTATTTTAAAGCGCAAAATGCAAATGTTATTTTTTTCTTAAATTGGCATAGTGTAAAGTGAAGGGATACGTCACTACCTGGAATCTTTATTAGTTTGATATCATGTTTATTATTCAAATACAATATTTTTTTAATTAACCAAATTTAAACCATATCAAATAATATTTTTCTAAAAAATATAATGATATGTTGAATGACAATAATTTATAGCTATTTGAAAGAAACAAAATAATCAAAGGTGGTAATTATATAAGCAATGAAGTTATGTAATTTAATGACAAGCTAGAGATCAAGAAATGGAGGCAGTGTGAAGCTAGAGATAGTTAAAGATGACTTATGAAGAAATACTATTGAGATGAAGCTTGTGAGTTAGACACTACTAACTCCAACAATAAGAACCATCAAAAAGCGTATGAGAACTAGTAACAGAGTTAGCATAAAAAAGAAGAACCCCCAAGAAGCAATTAGTTTTAGTGAAAGAGAATTGAGAATAAACGAGCAAGGACTATAAGAAATAATGAGAATAAACAAGTGATCGTGCCTGATTATCATGGAAGATATTGAATGGAAGTATGAAATCTAATCTAGGGATTTGTTTAAGTAGCAGTTAACCACATAGCATTGATGTTCAACGATTGAGCATTGCAACACGTGTGCTTTGCTGTGAGTTTGGCTTCATAAGCAAGCGATGTTTAGGGCTAGTGCTTAGCTTTGCTTTGCTTCTAAAACACACTTTACATAAAACTAGTTTGTGTGGAGTTTTTTCATGCACATTGATAGAACGAACTTAGTTGACCCTCTTATCATGCATTACGTAACCATTCGTCTCATTTAGGGTATCTTTTGATTGTGTTGACCATTATATCAAGTTGCATGATGGGATGACTATTCGTATTTGATTGAAATTTTTTTCAAATTGGGATTATACCATTAAACCACGTAGTGGGATTAAGATTTTGTTGTTGTTGTTGGGATTATACCATTAAACGTCAACCATCCGATGATCCGGTTAGGAGAGTAGATGTTTTCGATTCGACTTATGTTCAGAAATGCAAAGATAGACGTAAAAAGATTTGGGCATATTGTATGAAAAATGATCTTAATCTATTAGAATTAAATGAAAATATAACTCTCAAAAGGCCACAATGTAGAAAAAGGATTCATGCCGATGGCACTTAGTGTGATAGGGCTTGACGTTGTGGGATTTGGGGACCCAAATGAATTTGATTAGTAAGAGAGGCTAATATGATGGTTAATACTTAAGATAGAGAAAACTTTATGGTTAGCATGAGTGTACGCTGAATGATACTATTTATGTACCTTATTTTGTATTATCTATACTTTAGGAACAAGTGAAAGATAATCAGTTTGCTTTAAGGAGGTGAACATTAGATTTGGAATTTAATTTTGAGTTTAGTGCTTGTTAAGGTGAGGTTTAGGTTTTAATGTTTGACTTTTAAGTGGTAGCGATTTTGGGGATGGGTAAGGTTGGATAAAATAGGATTAGAAAAGATAAACATTTGAAAATTCCTAGGATTATATAGATCACATCATCATATTCTTTAATAGCAAAAGAATTTTTCGGTTCTCATATTAAATCAATATTGGATAGACATAATGATGGTCCTACTAGGGAGTTTACAGATAAAATGAAGTGAAAGAAAAACTAAGTTGTTGATATTAAATCCTCGATGCATTGGTTTGTTAAAATTTTAAGGAACGTGCTAAATTCTTGAAGCATAGATTAGGAGTTGTGAGCTCTTAAGCTTAAAATCAATGCATTGAAATTTCACGAAGCTAACCCCTAAATATTTTTATCACTGCCCTGAGTTATATGATCCTAGGCACCTAATAAACCTTGTTCCAATGATAAAACCATTCATGAACAAATAAGGAAATGTAATCTTTAAACACAAATATCACATTAGCAACATATAATCCACGAAAACTAAGAATAAAATAATTTAATTTATGAAACAAATCATAATAATGCATTCTAGCTAGCTTATTTGTTAAAGGCTTTGGAAGTTATTACCAAGATACTGGGTTTGAATCCCGTCTTAAAGAATATGGAATAAGAAGCATTCTATTCACTAGAACATACTGGCTAAATAAGGGAGCATGCTAACATGTAACGGAGACAATTTTATATTGATAATAAAACTAAGAAATATTGGATAGTTTGTGACATATTCATTTACTTCAATAAATTCAACCGAGACACTTAATGTATTTTAAAGAATTATGAGTGCTATCAATGATTAGATTAATAAATCTTTTCAATAGAATTTTAAAAACTAGGTGTATTGTGCAAGATTATAGAAGCAGCATTTTTTTAAGAAAAATATGGTTTTCAGAATTGAGGTAATCATAGAAGGATCAAATTTGAGCATTGCAATAAAGTTTAAGAAGAGTGTAATGTTACCTGAACTGAGAAAAATTACATCAATATTGGAAAATCGATCTTAATTTTTATTTGTAAGATTCACTATGAAATATTTTTTGTGGCAAGGCACTTACTAGAAAAGAAAATCGAGCAGAGAAAGAATTTCATTATTGATGAGAAGTAGGGTGGCACAAGCAGAGATGATGGTTGGCTTTTTATACCTTAATTAATGAAAAGGAAGAAAATCCATTTTAGAGCGAGGACAGAGGACAAAAAAAGAAGAGATTGAAGAGATCCAGAGAGTGAATATCTTAAAAGAAAGATGCTAGAAAGTAGGAATATTTAAAGCATGGTGAAACTTTTTATGGGAGAACAGACCTAGTAATTCTAGATGGGATGCCAACGAAAGCCATAGTTTTTAATTTCTTCATCCATGCCTTCGTAACGGTTCTAAAATTAAAGCAATGATTTACATATTCAAAATGATAAATGTCTATTTACCTAAGCATAAAGCAAGAGAATAAAAAGTACAAATGATATGCTTTATTTGATGAGATAAATTCTATTAGATGTAAACGAGACAAGGTATTTATAACTGGAAGCATCCATCTCACTTTGCATTACTTATGACCAAGTATCATAAGAATTGATTTAATGCGTATTAAGAGAAAATGGTGGATGCCAAAGATATATTGAAGTTATTAAAATATATATGATAGAGCATTAACTAGTATTCTACATAGTTTGAGTTTGATTAAGATTTTTAATCAAATTAAGATTGTATGAAAGATTGACATTAAGTTCATAGCCTTTTGAGTTGTTTATGGAGATGCTTACAAATGATATTTAAAATTCATGGCCTTAGTATTGCTTTTCACTATTAATAAAGTTTTAATCAACGCGACATCTATCTAAGAAGTGAAAGATCAAAACTGTAGAAAACATTAAAGATAAAAGTGCTTAGAATTGATAGAATAAATATTATTTGTATGAGACAATTTGGCACATGAAATTAACAACTATCAATCATTATTGATAAATAATAAGTGATAAATAACAGTGATAGGTTTAAGCACATTAAATTCGTTGCACATGAATCTTACGACAAAACCAATAAAATTCTTTTGAATGCAACACTTTTTTTTGACTTAATTGATTATAGTTGGATCAACTATCATGAAAACATTTTGACTTTCTCCGACAAGCTAGTAACATACACCTAGCAAATAAAATATATAGTTCTTTTTCTATCATAATTTTAGAAATTTTGAACTTAAAGTTTTGATGATGTGATCAATAATTTAGACTTGATACTTTCTTTTTTTATTTTCAAGATAAAATCACAAGTATAAAATAATTTTGCATATTTTTTTGAAGTGATATATCACAAGCAATCAAATAAAATTTTTTTGTCCTCCTTTTCTTTATGGTCCAATGTCACAAGAAATCAGAATCACAATGTGTGAAAATAGGAAGCAACAATCATAATTAAATGAATAGTAGCCACAATAATTAAACGTGCGAAAAGTAAAAGAAGTAAACCGAGCTATTGTGGTTTGTCCACTCATGGGCCTATGTTCATCATCCAATTTGTATTAGCTAAAAAAAAGGAAGGAAATTCAAGTAAAAAACATTAGTTCAATTGATATGACATTCATCAGTTCACTTAAAGCGAGGAAGATAAAGACGAAAGTGGAGGAGTGAGTGAACCGTCCAACTTATAGGAGATGAGTAAATTTATTCAATATACTAGACAAACAATAATAAGTAAAGACTGATAAAGTGGGAGAAAAAGGAGACAAGAATGTGATGTCTTTGTGAGAGTGCTAGATGTCGAGTGAGCTAGAGCAGTTGCAAAAGAACGAGCATGAGACGGCGTCGTGTGGTGTGATGTCATGCATGCTTGTAACAGTTGGATCAATTGTGAGCCTTGTTGGAAGTGGGTGAGCGAAGCTATCAGCGTGCAGTGTTCAATACTAAGATGAAGGAGGCGAAATGGTTTTGACTTCCATAGAGCACAGAAGGAAGTGAACTAAGGGGTTGAGTTGTACTCGAAGCAAAACCAAATGCGAGCTATCAAGCTTGTATAGAAGAGATGCATTTGTCTTGAGTTATGCAAAGGTTACTTTGAAGCAATCTATCAATCACACAAGTCAATGTGTCGATCAAGTAATATATAAATTATGAGTTCATATATAGATCCCACAAGGAAACTAATCAGATTCTCTAATAAGTGAAACTTTTGTTTACTAAACTGCTAATTCTAGTTTGAAGGCTTTAGATTTGCAGAAGTGTAGTGCTCTAAAATCCTAATACAGAATTAAGAAAAATACACCAAAGTTGTTGAAATTTCTCAGAGGTGAAAGTTCATACTCCTATGACATTGATCTAGTGATTCATCAATGTTTTTCTTATGCTTTCCCACTTTATTGTTGACAACTAGGGATGTGTCCTCCTTAGCCTATGTCTATGTCAAGAAGCATTGAAAACTAATATCACAATTAAGTGGGCTTAACTATTCAAGATTTCCCAGGAATTTCCAATCTCCTATTTAGATTGCACTCTCCTAATGACAATATGTTTGTTATACTAGGTGAATGTATGTTAAGCTATTTGTTCTTCTATTTAATGGTTAGAAGTTCTAGAACACAAAGACTTTTAACTTTCTAATTGTCAGGATTAGAAGTAAATGAAGGTCGGAAGGTTAACATATTAACGTATCAAAATCCAGGCACATAAAAATGCCTTGAAAAGAAACTTAAGGATAAAGCAATGAAGAAATCATATGCTTTAAGTCACAGAAGTATGGAGAAGATACAACTACTATGCATGAAGAAAGAAAACACAAAGAGTTTCCTTAAAAAAAATAGAGAAAACAACATAAAAATGTACAAAAAGCTCAAACCTAAGCCAATTGCCCATTGTAGTACACCACAATTCTCTTCGTATAGTGCAAGCTCTCTGCTGATCTCCCTCATACAAGTTCACGCAAATCGCTCTCGCACAACTCTCCAAACTCTCAAAGGAAACAACCTTAGAAATCTTTTTCAAAGATAAAGTAATGGAGAAAACTCTAGGGCGAACACCTTGGCCTGTGATCATCTTATTTTTCGACTACGCAAGTGTAGTCAAGGTTGGTTACCACTGCACTCGCCTCTACTCTAGGTGCTCGGTCCCCTTTTCTCCTCGAGTGGTTTGAAACCCTCACACACTCTCTCTCACTCTCAATCTTGCTCTGTCTGCCTCCGACTGCAACGATTTATAGGGCGAACTCACCTCTTTGAATTCCCAAATCTCCCCCTCTTTGACTCCTTAAAGATAAATAAGGCATCACACCCAATTACCTCCTAACTTGGGAAGGGGCTGCTGAATACTGCCATAATTTGGACGGAGTCAGAACATAAATTTGCAACAAAAAATTTTAAAATTGACTTTGAAAAAATTGCTAAACAAACTAATCAATTACAAATTTGGAAGCTAAAATTGATGCTTAAGATAATTTACAATTCAAAATTAAAAATGAGCAAGGTGGAGCTTTAAAGTTAATTGGGTGATATTGACAACTGTTCGTAATATTGAGAAGCATAAACTATTGATTTTATATAAAAAGGAGAAGGTAAATTTTTGGGTTTTATTTCTGTCAAGTAAATAATTGGTAATGTAAATGCTTATCTGAAGTTTAAATTAATCAAGAATCGGAGGCTGATAAATTCTTGAGATTTAAGGCACTGGCAATCAAGACATCAAAAGAAATGAAGGTAAAGATTTATAGGTTTTTTGTGTTAATTATATAAATTAGTTTAATTAAAGGTGTGGTTAATTTAATATTAAAAAAATTCATGAATTAATTTTAGTGATTTTGACTTGACAAACAATTGAATTAAAGGATGAGAGAGATCCAAATCTGCTTGTGCAAGTGAGAATAAAGGGATAAGTAGAGGTCTCTTAAAGGTTAAGATGAGTAATTGCTTTCTTATGTTTATTAATTAATGTTTTATTTATAAAGGACTTGCATTATTGTCTTAAAAATATATACTTTCTAATTATATGTATATTGAAAGTTAAAGGATCTTTGAAATAAAATTGAATGAAACGAGATAGGGTAAATGATTGTTTAATGGATTTAATTGAATAAAATATAAAAAAGAAATGAAATGTAAATGATTTAAGTCAAGCAGGATGTATCTCGTTATAGTACTAGTTGGAGATGTTTTTGTACTCTGTGCACGATAAAAAAATGATAAAGATATTCCCTTTGGTTCAAAATTTTGAAGTTATTTATGGATACAAACTTTTGAGGTTACTCATAAATATAATTTTTTGAGGATACCATCGGGTATGAAGGTAATCCTGATGTGATTTTCTTAAAAGGTTAAACTACTTTAAATAGAAATAGGAATGTTAATTTAAAATGAAAGCTTAAAATTTGGTTAATTAATGAAACACATTTCTTTTGGACATACATGTATAACATTTGTATATTAATTTGATGTATAATAAAGTTGTAATTGCTCACTGAGTTGTGGTAAACTTACTGTTTAAATTAATTATTTTTTTCAAGCAAATCACTTGGTTGATATGATTGATATCAACCGAGAATAAATGAAATCAGATAGAATTAAGAGTTTCCTTCTTTGAATTGCTGGATTAAATTCCTTACTTTTATTGCACAGATTCTTTCCTTTTAGTTGAATATTTATATTAGTAATATGTATTATTAAACTACTTAAAATAGATTGTACAGATTATTATGTACCTTAAATAGATTGTACAGACTATTATTTATTGGAATGAAAGCAAAGAAAAAAGACATTCAACCTATTTACTCAAAACATTGACATGGTATCAGAGCCACGTCGAATCGTTCCCGTCTGAATCTTTGGTGTCTTCAACTTTAGAATCGTTCGTTCATCTTCAACTGCAAATCTCCGAGAGTCTCGTCTGGACTACTCGTCTACTTCTTCTGGATAGCTGGCCTGGACTAGACTGCTCGTTTGCTCGTCCACTCGTCTAGACTGCTTCGTTTGTTCGTTTAGTTCGCTCGACCGGGCTGTTCGGTCTTCTGGATTGCTTCGCCTGCTTCGGCTGCTTCGCCTGATCGCCTACTTCGACTGTTTGACTGATTATTGCTTCGCCTGATCCGTCTACTGCGCCTGCTCCATCTACTTGTTCCGCACTTTCGCTTGACTCCACCTACATCGTCTTTGTTCTACTTCGTCTGCTCCGTCTTCGATTGCAGCTGTTTGTCTCTACATTTTGCTTCCATTGGCTTCGTTTGCTTTGTTTGTAAGTAGGACTCACCAGATTCGATCCTCGTCTTGAATTTTTGATGACAAGGTCTCCTGTTATTTATGGGACGATCCTTCGCTATTCACGCCGAACAACCTGCTGCTCAAAGACTCTCTCCCTTCGAATTTTCTTATTTGAACTGAGTCGAGCCCGAATTTTATTGTCCTACACGAGCCCTTGCTCAAGACAATCTTTGTCCTTCGTGCACAGCCACAGCCACTCGTCCCCATTCACGTGGATTTCGATCAACAATATTCTTAGTAATCAACTTGTGAGTGATAATTTTATTTAGAATGTTTTCTGAATTCTTAGCTATCAGATTTATAGGAAAGAATTATGCCGCATGTGAATTTCGGCTTAAGATGTTTTTGAAAGGGAAGTAGCTTTGGGGTCATATTGTTGTGTCTTCTCCAGCACCTATAGAGCCAAAAGATCTTGGTCAATGGGAGACAAATGATGATTAGATTGTTTCTTGAATTTTTGGATCTATTTAAGCTCATATGATGAACAATTTATGATCTTTTGTCATGACTAAAAAAATGTGGGAATACTTGAAACGCATCTACAATCAAGATAATACAACAAGACACTTTCAATTGGAACTTGATATGAGTAATTATAGTCAAGGTAATCTCTTAATTGAACAATATTATTCTTGCTTCCTAAATTTATGGAGCGAATATTCTGATATTATCTATGCTAATGTGTCAAAAGAGAGCTTAGCTTATCTTCAAGTTATTCATGAAGTGAGTCGCTGCGATCAATTTTTGGTGAAGCTCGGGCCTGAATTTGAAACTGTTCGGACTGGGTTGCTGATTAGAGATCCAATTTTTTGTTTGGATGTATGTTTCAGTGAATTACTACACAAAAAATAAAAATTAACGACACAAGCCGCTATCAGTTCAACTGGTGGATTATAAAAAATAGTTGGTGTTGTATATGCTGCTCAGACCCGAGTTAAGAAAGCAAAGCAGTGTTATAGCTGCAAAGAATTTTGACATATTGCTCATCAATGTAGCAAGAAATTATGTAATTAATGCAAGAAAAAAACAAACATAATATTAAGGAGTGTCCTACATGGCCTCAAAATCAAATCACAAGCTCTTAATGCTATTGTATTCGACTCTCACAATCCCGCTTCGACATTTACAACTGCCGACAATAATCAATCTGTTTTCACACCAGATATGATTTAATAGATGACTCTCTCTGCCTTTTTTGCTCTTGGTCTTCAAAAGAAAGGTAAGACGACTACTTATATTCTTTATCTTTGATTTGTTGATTCTAAAGCCACAAATCATATGACTGACACATCTGATTTATTACATAATCAATGCCCGTATACTGATACTCAATATATTCAGGTTGCTGATGAAAATAATATTCCAATTATGACAGTTGGTGATATTAACTCCACTTTCTGACATTTCTTGGTTTCTCCTAAATTATATATGAACTTACTTTCTGTTGGTCAAATGGTGGATAATAACTATAGCGTAGACTTTAATCGTAATGGTTGTATTGTGTAGGTGTCTGGAAAGATGATAGCGAATGGGCATAAAGTGACAGGTTATTTCCATTACAACTTTCCATCCCTCGGATTTTGTCATTAGGTTATTCAGTTGTTGAAAATAAAGTTGACGTCTGACATAGACGATTAGTTCGTCCAAATAATGTTGTTTTGAATCATTTATTACAAAGTGATGTTTTTGGTCTTACAGATAAAAGCTTATTAATGGATCGTTCTTGTAAATTAGGCAAAAGTATGACATTGTCTTTTATTATTTTGGGCACTTGTGCCAATAAATGTTTTCACATTATGCATAGTGATGTTTGAGGATTTACACCGGTTATTTCACATGCTCAGTATAAATATTTTGTGACATTTATTGACGATTACAACCGATTTACATTAATCTATTTTTTGCATTCCAAAGCAGAAATTTTTACTTATTTCAAATCTTTGTGACATATATTAACAACCAGTTGTCCACTTGTATTAAAACCTTACAGACTGACAATTGTGGTGAATACATGTCTCATGAGTTTTAAGTATTTCTTCATAGCAACGGTGTTGTCTCACAACGTTCATGTTCTCATCACCTTAGCATAATGGAGTCACAAAACGGAAATATCATCATCTATTGGATATGGTGCGCATATTGCTATTAGAATCTTTTATTTCAGTTAAGTTTTGAGCAGAAGCTTTATCTACTGTAGTTTACCTGATTAATCGCTTACCATGACAACAATTGAAGTTTGATTCTCCATATTATCAAATTTTTGGTAAGCATCCTAATTATCACATGCTACATACTTTCAGATGTGTTTATTTTATTCATTTACCTGCTCTTAAACGTCATAAGCTAGCAACGCAGTATGTTCGATGTGTTTTTATGGGTTACAGTCATCATCATAAATGTTTTGTGTGTTATGATTCGATTAATAATTGATGACATATCTCTCGGGATGTGATTATCTTTGAACATGAATACTATTTTCAGCATCATCTTTCGACATTTGACACTGTTATACTTCCCCATTTTGACGATTCTTATTTTGATAAACGATTCAAACCTGACCTTGTCTACACACGATGCCTGACCTTCACCTCTACCCCTTCTCGACTCGGCTTCTGAAAATGCTCCAATGGTTCTTCGAGGATCAACTCGACACATCTTATTCTCAGGCTGCTAAATAGACTTTTTGGATAAAACCTATGCAAGAGGAACTTTGGGCACTTCAAGATAATCACACATGGGATATTATTTCATGTTATGCAGATGTTAAACCCATTGACTGTAAATAGGCTTGTTCTCTTATGTTCTGATCTGATGTCTTCCTTGACAGCCATAAGACAAGATTGGTAGCTCTTGGCAATTGACATAAATATGAGATTGATTATGAAGAGACCTTTGCACCTGTGGCTAAAATGACAACTTTCTAGCTTGTTCTATTTATTGCTGCATCTAAAAACTGTTCCTTCCGACAGATGAATGTTAAAAATACATTTTTGCATGAGGATCTCAAAGAAGATATCTATCTGACTCCTCCAGGCTTGTTTTCTACACCATCACACGTTGTTTGTAAGCTCAAACGATCTCTATACAGTTTGAAACAGGCTCGACGGGCCTGGTTTGCAAAATTTCTCATTACTCTTCTTAGCTTATCCTTTATTCAAAGTCGTTATGATTCTTCATTATTTTTTTGCAAAACTGAAAAGGGTATTGTGTTGTTATTAGTCTATGTTGATGATATTGTCATCACATAATTTGATACTCAATTGATGTCTCAATTACAAAAATACTTTCAGGGTTCTTTTCATATGAAAGATTTGGGGTCTTTAATTTATTTTTTAGGTTTTGAGGTTCACTTCTATCTAGTGGGTATTTTTATTTACCAACATAACTATATTAAGAAACTCATTGCTTTGGCTGGGCTCCAAGAGGGTCGTCCTGTTGATACTCCTTTGGAATTGAATCTTAAATATCAACGAATGATGGTGACTTCCTCTCTGATCCATCTCGGTATCGACAACTTGTTGGGAGTCTCAATTATCTAACCATCACGCGTCCTGATATTTCATTTGCTGTGCAACAAGTTGTTGACCTCACTTTTGGTTGAGGTATAATTTCTTCCTTAATAGCCTAGAGTTTAGCCATAAGACTTTTCTGTTGATTATTCCTAAAAGACTAGTAAAGGAATTCTCACCATTAAAAACTCTAAACCCTTTGCTTAATTTAAAGTTCTACATGTTGGTCCTACTCTCTAACATTTAGTAGGCGGGGCCAGTATGTGAGAGCTTAAAGGGGAGTTCCCATAGGACTGTTTGGCCTTAGGATGGATCATAGATTGTGTGGCCTTGGTCAGTTTCACACACACTTGATACCCCCCATTTACACTCACAACCTCAAGCTTTAGTCAAATATGCTTAGTTGGTCCCTTAACTTTTTGGGAAACTCATGTAGATGGTCCCTTAGACCACTAGCCCTAGGCTAGTGTTTAGATGACATTAGTACATGGAGGGCCCAAAGTAGAGAATTCTATTGGTCCATGGCTCAAGTAGGATGGTTGTGTGGTTGACAACCCCATTCCTACTAAAATACCCAAAGTTAGCCTTTTGCCCCCAAAACCTACCTCAACTTAACTAAACTATCATTGGAACCCTAAATTTGATCAAAATCCCAAAAATTTCCCAAAATACCCAACTTTGTTCAAAAATCATTTCAAACCGTTTGAAACCACCCAAATTGATCAAAACACCCCAAAATTTTCAAAATTATCAAAATACCCATGCTTTTGCCAAAATTATAAAAATACCCTTGGTGACCCAAACTATCCCAAAACCTTCAAAATCATGTCGAATGTCTCCAAAACCAATTTGAACCACTCCATTGGGCCCAATTTAACCATTTTGACCAAAAGCCCCAAATTACCTTAAAGGTACAATTACCCCAATTCACCCCCAATGTCTATCAATTTGATTCCAATTTTCCCCAATTTCAATTCTAAACTCAAATTCATCATGCCTAAAATTGATTGAAACCAAATCCAAGTTCAAGTGAACCCAATTCCAAACCTAAATCCTAAGCCCAATTCAAAATCTCCAATTTGACCCTAAGCCAAAATTTCATCAAATTGAACCCCCAAACCTATCCAATTGCCCCAATTTTGAATTCTAAACTCTTTACAACACTCCTCCACATCAAATTGAGGGTCTTTCAATTGGCCTTGTTGAAGCCCAAATCTCACTCAAATTCAACTTGGACTAAAACCACCAAATTTTCTCTAAACTCCAAATTCCACCAAATTGAACTTCATAACCCCAAAATTTTCACTCAATTGGTATTCAAAACTCTTACCAATTTTAACCATCAATTGGGTCTAACCAAAGCCCTAGCCCAATCCAAACCTAAGGCTAACCCAAATGCACCAAAATTGGCCATGAGCCAAAATCTATCAAATTGAGCTTTCAAATCAACTAAAATTCACTCAATTCTTTTTCTAAACTCCTTGTGACAATCATATGCACCATTTTAACCAATCAATTGACCTCAATGACATGACTAGCCCAACCCAAATTCAACTTCAAGCGAAAATGCCCAAAATTGAACCCATGCTCTAAAGTCGACCAAACCAAATCAAACTGATCAAGCCAAAGCCACCACAACCACCCTTTGGACCTTAGTGACCAGGCTAGACCCACCTAGCCAACCCTATATAAGACCGTCACCCTATGCTTGACTGTGAGGAAAGAACCTTGGTAAAATGGAAGACGCCACAAACGGGGTGAAAATCTGCTTGATAAGTCGAGAAAGAACTCCTTAGGTGATGTCCTAGAGTTCTGTTGGAATCCTAGGGAAATCGTGGGAGACAACCCTAATGCAAGTTTTTTTGACAAGAATCAAAATTCCCTTTCTCATTTGAAGTAAGGCCTATATATAGGCTAAAGCTTGCAATAAAACAAAAGAGAAGATAAAACATCTTCTAAAACAAATAAAAACTACATCAAGTTGACATGCAAGCCATTATTAAACCGCAATAAAAAATACAAAATATCCAGCAAAAATAATATAACTCATTTATCCTTGGGCTTGGAATAAGTTGACAAATTTTTGTGTCTCTTTCTCCTTAGATCCCCATGAATTGACTTAAGTCCAAGCCTCCTGGACTAATCCATTAGGAGCTTCTTTCACCCTCTTTGCATGACATCTAGTAATTGACTCACATGGAACTTGAATTAAATCTTCTCTTGAAGTTGTGTCATTGCCATCCATGCTATCATTTGCATCATTCCCCTCTTGAAAATGATTTGTCCTCAAATCAGTGCCTGCATCAAAAGACTTAAATCAGTAACATTGAAAGTGACACTCACATTATACTTACCTAATAGATCCAACTTGTAGGCATTGTCATTGATACACTGTACTTGGAAAGGACCATCTCCTCTTGGAAGTAGTTTGGAATGTCTTTGTTCTGGAAATATTTCCTTTCTCACGTGTAACCAGACCCAATCTCTAGATTCAAAGATCATTTTGTGTGCCCCTTGTTGACATGTTTTTCATATTGCTTTGTTCTTTGTTCAATATTCAGTCGTGCCTTCTCATGTATCTGCTTTACAAACTCAGCCTTTTCTTACCATCCAAGTTAACATGCTCAGAAACAGGTAATGAAATTAAATCAAATGACGTTAAAGGATTAAAACCATAAACAATTTCAAAAGGTGAAAATTTAGTAGCAGAATGAACAACCCTATTATAAGCAAACTCAACACGTGGTAAACAATCTTCCCATATTTTGATATTTTTCTTTATGATTGCCCTTAACAAACTAGACAAGTCTTATTTACTACTTCAGTTTGACCATTGGTTTGTGGGTGACAAGTAGTAGAAAATAACAATTTGGTTCCTAACTTACACCACAAGGTCTTCCAAAAGTAACTCAAGAACTTGGGATCTCTATCAAAAATAATTGTTCTAGGCATACCATGTAATATTATATTCTCCATAAAGAACAAATCTGCAATATTAGAAGCATCATTAGTTTTGTGACATGGAATAAAATGTGTCATTTTGGAAAATCGACCCACCACCACAAAAATTGAATCTCTACCACGTTTAGTCCTAGGCAAACCTAGCACAAAGTACATAGAAATATCAATTCAAGGTGCATTAGGAATTGGTAAAGGAGTATACAAACTATGGGGTTGCACTCGAGATTTAGCTTGTCGACATGTGACACACCTATCACAAATCCTCTTGACATCCCGCCTCATGTGTGGCCAATAGAAGTGTTCCTGCAAAATAGCCAAAGTCTTTGCAACTCCAAAATGTCCCATTAATCCCCCTCCATGAGATTCCTGTACAAACAATTCTCGCAAAGAACTTTTAGGCACACATAATTTATTTTCTCGAAATAGAAACCTATCATGTTTAAAGAATTATCGCAAGTAGTTGTATCACAAGCTTGATATTCATTACAAAAATCAACATCATCAAGGTATAAATCTTTAAGATGTTCAAAACCAAGTAACTTTGCATCAAGTGTAGATAGTAATGCATACCTTCGAGAAAGAGCGTCAGCAACCACATTTTCCTTACCTTGCTTGTATTGAATGACATATGGAAATGTCTCGATGAACTCCACCCAACGAACATGCCTTTTTTTTAGCTTGTGTTGACCTTTCAAGTGCTTCAAGAACTCATGATCAGTGTGAATCACAAACTCCTTAGGCCAAAGGTAGTGCTGCCAAGTTTCTGAGGCTTTAACCAATGCATACATCTCCTTGTCATAAGTTGGATAGTTTAAGGTGGCCCCACTCTACTTTCTGCTGAAATAAGCAATTGGTCTTCGCTCCTGTATAAGAAGAACACCTATGCCAATACCTGAAGCATCACATTCAATTTCAAATGTTTTAGAAAAATCAGGTAAAGTCAAAATAGGTGCGTGGGTAAGTTTTTCCTTGGTCAATTGAAATGCCTTTTTTCGCGCTTCTCCTCACTTGAACCCAACGTTCTTCTTGATTAATTTAGTGCGTGGTGCAGCTATGCTACTAAAGTCTTTCACAAACCGTCGGCAGAAACTAGCAAGTCCATGAAAACAGCGAACATTGTTTATACTAGTGGGACGACCACTCATGTATAGCAAACACCTTTTCTTCATCAACCTACATACCCTGCACACTCACAACAAATTCTAAGAAATATAGTTTATTGGTGCAAAATGTACACTTTTCCAAGTTACCAAATAACTTTCTTTTTTCAAAACATCTACAACAAGTTTTAAATATTCAACATGATCCTTTAAGTTTTTTCTATAGATCAGAATATTATTGAAATAAACCACAACAAATTTTCCAATAAATGCTGGCAAAACATGGTTCATTAGTCTCATGAAAGTACTAGGTGCATTAGTCAAACCAAAATGCTTAACTAACCATTCATACAAATCATATTTTATCTTAAAAGCAGTTTTCCACTCATCGCCTTCTTTCATCATAATCTGATGATATCCACTTGTAAAATCAATCTTAGAAAACACACAAGATCCATGTAAGTCATCTAACATATCATCTAAGTGAGGAATAGGGTGTTTATACTTTACCGTAATATTGTTGATGAATTGACAATTCACGCATATTCTCCAAGACCCATCCTTCTTAGGAATTAGAATTACCGGAACAACACATGGACTCATGCTCTCTCTCACATACCCCTTCTCTATTAGTTTCCCAACCTGGCTTTGTAACTCTTTTTTCTCATCGGGGTTGCTGCTATAAGCTGGACGGTTTGGAATGGTGGCTCCTGGTATAAAATCAATTTGATGCTCAATCCCTCGAATGGGTGGTAAACCATGTGGAATATCCTCAGGAAAGACATTCTGAAACTCTTGCAAAATAGAAATAATAGAACTAGGCAAAGTATTGTCACATTTATTAGTGTTTAAGAATGCCTATTTGTAAAGAAGTACAATCATTGGTTGGTTCAAAAATAATGCTCTCTTGATCTCACTTGCCTTTGCATAAAAATTCCTTTTTTTTTTCTTTCGTCTTTTCTCTTAATGGCTACTTGTTCCATTTCTTTCTTTTTCTCATTTGGGTTAGCCTCTTTATGTTGATCACTCCTTTTCGTTTGACAATAATCATTTTGCAATCTCACTTGATCCTCGTAGACCTCCTTTGGTGTCATTGGCACAAGAGTGATAATTCTATCATTGACTTCAAACGAGTATTTATTAGTGAAACCATCATGTTTAACTCGTCGGTCAAATTGCCATGGTCGGCCTAGTAACAAATGACCTGTTTGCATTGGCACTACATCACACAAAACTTCATCTTCATATTTTCCAATGCAGAATGAGACCAAAACCTGCTTGTTCACCTTTACGTCACCACTATCATTAAACCATTGCAACTTCTAAGACCGGGAATGCTTGATGGTTGGCAGACCTAGTTTTTCAACCAAAATAGTGCTAGCAGCATTAGTACAGCTTCCTCCATCAATGATCATACTACTTACCTTGTTTTGTACGTGACACCTAGTGTGAAAAATGTTCTCTTTGAACTCCCTCACCAATGCTTGAAATTGGAGATTAGGAATGACGGTTTGCCTTTTCTCTTCTTCAAAATTCGTTTGGGACATGATTGAGGACTTACAATGAAGGTAGGTAAGCAAGAAGTTGAAATTAACAACTCAAATCAAATTCTAAATCACCACAAATAAGAAAAAAATTGAAATGCTAAGCAAAACATTGGGATGATGATAATGAAATACGAATTTTGATATATTGAATTAAAATAAAAGCACTACTAAACTGATTTGGACAATCATATCAAGAACAAGAAATGATATCAAGAACAACAAGAATATCAACAAAGAAATAAAAATAACAAGAAATTAAAATAACAAGATCACATCAAGATGATTTGTATTTCAAGAAACGAAAATAACAAGAATGAAAATAAAAAGGTCACATCAAGAATAACATTTATCATATACATTATCAATAACAAGATGATTTGAACAATAACATGAAGACTGATTTAGACAATTTGGATGATAAATAGAACAACTGATATGAATAATAACGAGGATAGTCACATGAGCAATAACGATCTGAATATTAACAAGAACACGAATATAAATGATTATGAGAGCAGCTAATTGAACAATTAATTACGAAATGAAATTACAAATTAGATTACTTAGTAAAATCAGACATAGACGAAAAATTGGACATAAGAAACAAGAAAATAACTAATCTCATTAATTACCTAAAAAAAAGAAAATCCAACAAAAACACAAAAACCCAACAAGAAAATTATGAGTTCAAGAACCAGGAGGCTCTGATACCAAATTGATGTGCATATATGCAAGACAGGACCGTGAGGATTGATGTTCTTATTAGAAAACCGGATGTGCTATGCACTGAAAAGAATTGATGGAAATTTTTATGAAATGCAAAAAAAACCAAACAATAAAACCGTTCCAAGTCTGGAACAAACCGAAATCTAGGTAGAACCTGGCGGTAAAATGAATGGATGGAGGTAAACCTTGACCCAATGCTCAACGCAAACAAGAACTTTGGTATGAGACCGTCACCTTATGCTTGACGTGAGGAAAGAACCTTGGTACAATGGAAGACGCCACAAAAGGGGTGGAAATCCACTTGATAAGTCCAGAAAGAAGTCCTTAGGCGATGGCCTAGAGTTCCGTTGGAATTCTAAGGAAATCGTGGGAGGCAACCCAAATGTAAGTTTTTTTGGCAAGAATCAAAAGTCCCTTTCTCATTTAAAGTAAGACCTATATATAGGCTAAAGCTTACAAGCAAACAAAAGAGAAGATAAAATATCTTCTAAAACAAATGAAAAACTACATCAAGTTGGCATGCAGGACATTATTAAACCGCAATAAGAAATACAAAATATTCAGCAATAATAATATAACTCATTTATCCTTGGACTTGGAATAAGTTGGCAAATCTTTGTGGCTTTTTCTCCTTAGATCCCCGTGAATTGACTTGAGTCCAAGCCTCCTGGACTAATTCATTAAGAGCTTCTTTCACTCTCTTTGCATGACATCTAGTAATTGACCCACGTGGAACTTGAATTAAATCTTCTCTTGAAGTCATGTCATTGCCATCTATGCTATCATTTGCATCAATATTCCTCTTCTGAATCCCTCTGTGAGAGCTCAATTTTGAGTTCAAAATTCAGGGGTTTTCTGTCACTTGATCCAAACCTTTTGAAACTCCAAATTGACTCTTCCTTTAGCTTCCCTGAGCTAAACGAAGAAGTTTGCCATAAAAACTCCTTGGTTCCGAGCACTCTAACCCACCTCTGAACTAAGATCGTTCCACCTTTTCATTGAACTCATAATTAGACCTTATTTCAGCTCAAACAGACACTTGGTGGAGGTTCGCCAGCTCACAAGGAAGCTTTCACAAGCACCTAATCTAGGTCTCGCCTCTTGGGCAAAGGTATAGACCATTAACCCTAATTTTGAGTTCGATTTCACCAATTGTGAAGAAACGTTTCATTTCATAGCATTGTAACTGTATAGATGTGTTCGTCTTGAGTAGCTGAAGGTGTAGGAACAAACCCCATGTGATTTGATTGAGTATTAGAAGAGATCTTAGGGTTTGAAGTTGAATGGATTACGGGTTAGGTCAGCTGGGGACGATGATTAGGAGCCGTCCGATTATGAACGGATGATTAGGAGCCGTCCGAAACCGTGTATTGGATGAACGGATGAGATCAAGCCGGACGAGGATATGGTAATCAAACCGCGGGACGCGTGGCGCTGAGGTGGCTGGCGGCGCCAAATCAAAGAGCGTCGCGTAGAAAACTCGACGTGTACGGGGATTGCGTGGCCGCTGAATGGGTTAAGTAGGAAAATAGGATTTATTGATTTAAATAAATGCCAGAACTTGAAAAATTCATATCATTGCATAGAAAAATCATAAAAATAAACTAAAAATACCCTCTTGCTCAGTGAACAGAGGAGAATAATGTAGACCAAAAATAAAAATTATTTGATGAGTCTCTAATTTTTAATTAATTAAATAGTCTCTGAGGTGTTTTAATTTTAATTGATTAAATATTATTCATCAAAGTTTGAAAATTTGGGGGCTCCTTCATGACAGAGGGGATGTTCTCTGATTTTTACAAGGTCAGAGAGCATCTCTATGCATGTAACCCTAATTCCAAACTTGGATGAATATTTTGGCTTAAATTAATTATATAAATTAAAATATCACTTGAAAAATTATGGAATGAATTTTAATAGGTTCCCTATGGTCAGAGAAACTTAAGAAAAAATGTCAGGATAGTTTGGATAATTTTTTATATTTTTATAGCTAGCTAAATGCCTAAAACTTGTATTAATTTATTTAAATTAAATATTATTCAAAATTTAATAAAATAAATTCCACATTGTGCAGAAAAATCATGTTGACTCACTCTAAAAATTATAAATTTATTTGATTAAGTTTAAGCACTAAATTTAATTTCATAAGTAAAATGTCATTTTTTGTACAAAAATAATTATATTAAATTAAATATACTCAGTAAAATTATGAAAAGTGGTTTATGAGTTCTTTGTGATTATGAACACTTAGGAAAAATAAATTTTTTTAAATAAATAGTTTATTTTTGAGCTATATTTTGAATTAAAAATAATTAAAAATGATTAAAAAATTTCAAAAAAACAAAAATGGTTCAAAATGTCCTAATTACTTCTTGATCACTTGGGACTCATTGAAATATTTTTGCTAATTTTTTCTAAATTAAAAAATAAATTTTTAAAGACCTAAGATGTATCTTCCTTATTTTCTCATTAAAATAATTATAATAAATAAAATATAAATCATTCAAATATGAAATTTGTTTTTCTAAGTTCCTTGAACTTAGGGAGATTTAATAAAAATATAAAAGGTAATTTTCAAAATCAAAATATATTTTGTAATCAGTAAAAATCATTAAATAATTATAATAATTAAAATATAATTCGAAAAATCAAGATTTTGTCAAGGTGTTCTTCTGACCTATATGAACTTCTAAAATTCTCTCATGATAAAAAATCTTATTTTGATTAATTAAATAAATTAATATTGAAAAAATCCTATTTTTGAATTAAAATAATTATATAGATTAAATAAAAAAATCCAAAAGATCACATTCTTCTCCTCTGATATTTCAATTAACTCATGAGTGGGTCTTCATTAAAATTGCAAGGTCACTTGAGTCTCATTTGATAAGTTATAGGATAGAGAGCCCCTGGAGCAAAATGTTAATTTTGGATCCTTAATGTCTTAACTAAATTTTAGGATTAATTTAAGGGTAAATGAGTAATATTGATTATAATAAAATCTCTTAGGTGTTTGAAATATGATGGGCTAAGAGGTAGAAACCAATTTGTCATTTCTTTTCATGATAAGGGTAAAATTGTAATTTTAATAATTGTTATGATTTGTGAGATAATTCAATTAAGATGATCCTAAAGTATTGGACTTAAGTTATGAAGATAATAATTCTCTCATTTAAAGCCCACTACTTAATGTTGGATGCTAAGTCTGATATTAATGAGAATTGAAATCCCATTTTATTCAACATTTAATTATTTTAAACTACTTTAAAAATTGAAATTAAGAGGGCTTAATAATGAACCAAGTTTGATGTGATAGAATTGTCTTAATTGAGATTAGAAAAGATGGACTTAATTGACTAATAAACAGTTTCAAACACTTTATGCCCTGCCCTACTTTAACTTTGGTCATTAAGGTCCTTAATGACTTTGAACTTGCCCTTCGGGGTACCTATTCATATAACTGTCAAATGAAATATTAAGTGCTTATCTACTTTCCTGGGGATAGTTGAAATATCAAAGTTCACTAAACAATGAGATAATTCAATTTTGAGATGATTAATGAAACAATATAAAAAGTTCAAAATGAACTAAAAACGTTTCAAAGTATTTTAAAAGTTGTTCAGGGTCGTGTCCTGAACATTTTAATATCTCTTGGATATTTTGAAGGACGATTGAACTTATTTTATTTTTGTTCTAGGAAATCATCCACTAAGATCTTTTGGGTCTCACTGAGTAATGGTTTGAGGTTTTGGTTGCTACACCTTCATCTACTATTATAATTTATTTAAATTTCAGCAAAATTATATACGTGTTGCAAAAGCTAATCTTTCAACGGGAATGTCGAGAAGATGACAGATACACTTTTATATTTAATTTCTGTCATTTTATTTTATGCAATTTACTTTCGCTGCAAAATATTATAAATGCCTGGTTGTGCACTTTACTTGCAAAAATCAAAACCATTTTAAAAAATTAATCAACATTTTCAAAAATCTAAAACAAATTGTTTCAAAGATAACCATAAATCCTTTGAAATATCACTAAACTTAAAACGTCATTTTGAATTTACGGGAGTCTCTCGAAGGAGGTAATCCACAGTTACTAACAAAATCTCCCCAATTTAAATGAGTTTAACAACTCGTTTAAGCTAAGTAAATTCAAAAGAAATTATTGATACCGGAACGAAGGAACCGTGTGATCCTAACCGGTGTCGCACTAATCAACCTTAACCCTCTGATTGAACTTGAACTTGTCATTTAAACCTTCAAACCTTAGACTTTAGGACTCCTACTTCGCCGAGGAGCTTGGAGCTAGCTTTGCGGGCAACCTTCTACAACAACAATCTACATTAGCATGAGGATCTACAACACTATCTCTTTCCCTAGAATTCATAGGACTTTAAGGTCGTCTGCCTTGTGCGACATAAATCCTCTACTCATCTTTAGGCCTTTGCACAATCATGTTGTGCAATTTAAGCTCTAACTCGTTTTAGGATTTTGAGGTTGTCGTTCGTCACGGCCTAAACCCTCACATCTTCCAGACAATTTATGCGACCGTCTCGCATATATGTAAGTCCCAACTAATAAATTCTGCAGGATGAAACATTTAAATAATTTATTTTTTTCGAAATTGAAGCCAAACCATATGATAGCTTGGGAAATCACCAAGGTTCTCCTCGAATCTATGATAATCCTTAGTTCCTCCTTCTTTGGATTCCATAACAATGTTCCAAATTTGAACCATTCCCCTTCGATACTCCTTTGGTCCGATCTCTTAAAAAGTCTCACATCTTGAAATTCTTGAAGACAATATTTCCTAATTTAAATTTAGAATTTTCTTAGGTGACCTCGGTTATTTAAGATGTAATTAACTATAGGGGCTTGCCCTTATAGGAAACTTTAAGAACCCAACTTAATATAAACCTTATTTAATTTTCATATTAAGTAGGGGAACTTGTCGGTCAACATAAAAAGTGATTTTTTCGTAGACTAAAACGGATGTCATAAATTCTTTAGTTTATTAAATCGAGTACCACCAACAAGTAGTGTATCTATCATTCGAAGTAGATATATTATTTGCGGTATTGTGCTCGATCATTTAAACTATTACATATATGAGATCAGATTGGTCTCATATTTTCAAAAAATTAAAATATCACTTTTTCCGAATTATATATATATATATATATATATATATATATTAAATTAACCATCTTTTAAACTGGGCGTCGGGATTCCTATTCTGGCGACCGACACAAGTTAGTCAATTTATGCAGTCACCTACACATCTTCATTTGGCTTCAGTTCGACGTATTGTTAAGTACTTGAAAGGTCATTCTCATCGTGGCTTATTCTTTTTTGCGGAGTCTCTTATTCGCATAATAACCTATAGTGACGATTAAGCTGTTTGTTCTGATACACATCGATTTATTACTGGCTGGTGTATGTTTCTCGACAACTCTTTTCTTTCTTGAAAAAGTAAGAAACAAGATTGAACGTCTAAGTCATCTATTGAGTCTGAATATCGTGCTATGTTCTCTGCTTGTTCTGATATCATTTGGCTTCGGGGCTTGTTGGCTGAGCTTTGTTTTCCTCAATTTGAGTCTATTTCTCTTTATGCAGATAATACTAGTGCTATGTAGATTACTGGTAATCCTATCTTTCATGAGTGCACGAAACACATTGAAGTGGACTGTTATTCTATTCGAGAAGCCTATGATATGGGTGTTATTTCTCTTCCTCATATCACTTTTGATCTTTAAACGACTGATATATTTACTAAGACCTTTTCTCGACAGGCCATCAGGTTCTTTATTGACAAATTGATGCTTCTTGATCAGCCAACATCAATTTGAGGGGGGTATCAATCAAGAATAAATCAAAATCGACATAATTAAGAGTTTTCTTCTTTGAATTGCTGGATTAAATTCCTTATTTTTATTGCACAGATCTTTTCTTTTTAGCTGAATATTTCGATTAGTAATATGTATTATTAAGCTACCTAAAATAGATTGTACGGATTAATATGTACCGAAATTAGATTGTACATACTATTATTTATTGGAATGAAGGTAAAGGAAAAATTCATTTTGCCTATTCACTCAAAACATTAACAATTAGCCTGAATGATTTTATTTACAGGACTACTGATACTAGGGAGTAACTTACTGGTTATGGTTCTAGTTTCCTGTACTGTTTATTTTAGATTGATTTTGTATTGTTATTGGTTGGATTACGATATTTTTAACCTTCAGACTATGATGTTTTGGTTGGATTTGATTACAGTGTAATTACTTTAAGATTTTTAATGGCTCCTGTTATTATTAAAAATTATGATGATTTATAGTATAATTTTAAAAGAAAAGTTAATATTGTTCAACCACAGTTTCTGACTTTGTTAATTATAAGCTATCAGGTCTGGTTGTGATAAATAATGTCTTTTTAAATGCTCAAGTAACTAAATAAAATCATATTCCAATATAAGAATTCCAATTAAATCCCTCGATGATAGTCATGTTGAATGTAAAACTCAATCGGAATGGTCTATTTTTAAAATTAAGTTTAATTATTTTTTAAATAAACTCAATTGATTTAGATTGTGAGTCTGATCCTCTGTAAGTGGGCAAAGTAAACAATATTCAAAATGATCAACTCCTTAATGATGAACATATTTTTTGCACATCATAACAGAAGGTGTTCTATTTATAAAATAAAATTAAAAAATTATAAATTCTAAAACTATTTAAATAAAAATTATCATTAAAATGCTAATAGCAACATACATCTATTTGTCAGAGTGACAAATTTGAGGTTAAATCGAACTCATAAGAGTGAATTTCATATCTTGTTTACTATTAAATTCACTCAAAATAAATTTCTCAGTAAGGATATGGGTCGAGTCCTTTATTTCCATAGATTTGCACAAGGGCTCTACTATTGAAGTAGTTATGATTAGAGCATTTGATCTAATAGTTTGACCCAATAGATTCCACTATAGAACAATCACAGGGTAACCAATATGTTCACCAATGGTATTCTGCCTGTTTAATTTGTGAATCATAAGATATACCTGATAAGATACAAAATACTCTGTAAGTTTAGGATGAATTAAATTTGTATACTTAAATAAACCTTTACCTCAGGTCTATAAGGTCCACTTGGACGAAGTAATTCATGACTGCTGATAAGGATCTTTTTTTCAGATTGGATCATTTATCTCATCTAACTACGCAGACCAAGAACAATGACAACCCTGTATAATGAAGCCATGGGATCCTGATCATTTTCTTTATTAATTTTCCCACCATACATTCTAAGCTCGTAATGATAATTTCATAATTTAAAATTTTGAATCTATTTCTACTATATACTAGGTTTGAATACTTAACGCCTGAGGACTAGTCTTAATTAAAAGTGTTCTCTTATTATCAGAAGGGATAATTAACTATAGGGACTTGCGCTTATGAGAAACATCAAACCCTAGATCTTAACCTCACAAAATAAGGATTAAATCTTTGAGTAGTGTCGTATATATTATTTTATCCGCCTTTTGAAAATTTGATTCAGAACCTCATAGTAAACTTCCTTTATTACTCATTTTAACTTCATTCTTTTAGAGGCTCAAATTTATCTTTATCTCCTCCAAATGTATCACTGATTGTATCTTCTACTCTATCAATTGCATAATAAATATAACCCATAGTTCATCGCTTATAGTCATTCACTAATAACATCTTTATTATTGGACTTCTAACTTTTAAATTGTTAGTCACTATATTCTAGAATCTAGTCTTGAGAATAATCTCTCTAACATTCTTTTTTGTATAATCACATACTAAATCTAGACCTGTTCCAATCTTTAGAAATAAACATAAGTCTTAAATTATATTTTTATTTATGTATATTAGCAAGAGTTAGGAAAGATTTTGCAGAGCAAGTTATACTCGGTCTCACCAATTTTAGAGCACCGGTATGCTTTCTCATCATTATTAAGAACCAGTCTATGATTATATATATATACATATATATATATATATACATACATATATATATATATATACATATATATATATNCACTTTTGGTTGAGGTCTAATTTCCTCCTTAGTAGCCTAGAGTTTAGCCATAAGACTTTCCTGTTGACTATTCCTAAAAGACTAGTAAATGAACTCTCACCATTAAAAACTCTAAACCCTTTTTTGCTTAATTTAAAGTTCTACATATTGGTCCTAATCTCTAACATTTAGTAGGCGGGGCCAGTATGTGAGAGCTCAAAGGGGAGTTCCCATAGGACTGTTTGGCCTTAGGATGGACCATGGGTAGTGTGGCCTTGGTTAGTTTCACACACACACTTGATACCCCCCATTTACACTAACAACTTCAGGCTTTAGTCAAATATGCTTAGTTGATCCCTTAACTTTTTGGGAAACTCATGTAAATAGTCCCTTAAACCACTAGCCCTAGGCTAGTGTTTAGGTGAAACTAGTACATGGAGGGCCCAAAGTAGAGAATTCTATTGGTCCATGACTCAAATAGGATGGTTGTGTGGNGGTGTGGCCTTGGTTAGTTTCACACACACACTTGATACCCCCCATTTACACTAGCAACTTCAGGCTTTAGTCAAATATGCTTAGTTGATCCCTTAACTTTTTGGGAAACTCATGTAGATAGTCCCTTAGACCACTAGCCCTAGGCTAGTGTTTAGATGAAACTAGTACATGGAGGGCCCAAAGTAGAGAATTCTATTGGTCCATGACTCAAATAGGATGGTTGTGTGGTTGACAACCCTATTCCTACTGAAATACCCAAGTTAGCCTTTTGCCTCCAAAACCCCTACCTCAATTTAACAAACTACCATTGGAACCCTAAATTTGATCAAAATCCCAAAAATTTCCCAAAATACCCAACTTTGTTCAAAAATCATTTCGAACCGTTTGAAACCACCCAAATTGCCCAAAACACCCCAAAATTTTCAAAATTACCAAAGTGCCCATGATTTTGCCAAAATTATAAAAGTACCCCTGGTGACCCAAACTGTCCCAAAACCTTCAAAATCATTTCAAATGTCTCCAAAACCAATTTGAACCACTCCATTGGGCCCAATTTAACCATTTTAACCAATTTTGATCAAAAGCCCCAAATTGCCTTAAAGGTCCAATTACCTCAATTCACCCCCAATGTCTATCAATTTGATCACAATTTTTCCCAANTCTGGTGACCCAAACTGTCCCAAAACCTTCAAAATCATTTCAAATGTCTCCAAAACCAATTTCAACCACTCCATTGGGCCCAATTTAACCATTTTAACCAATTTTGATCAAAAGCCTCAAATTGCCTTAAAGGTCCAATTACCTCAATTCACCCCCAATGTCTATCAATTTGATCACAATTTTTCCCAATTTCAATTCTAAACTCAAATTCATCATGCCTAAAATTGATTGAAACCAAATCCAAGTTCAAGTGGACCCAATTTTAAACCTAAATCCTAAGCCCAATTCAAAATCTCCAATTTGCTAAGCCAAAANTAATTCTAAACTCAAATTCATCATGCCTAAAATTGATTGAAACCAAATCTAAGTTCAAGTGGACCCAATTTTAAACCTAAATCCTAAGCCCAATTCAAAATCTCCAATTTGCTAAGCCAAAATTTCATCAAATTGAACCCCCAAACCTATCCAATTGCCCCAATTTTGAATTCTAAACTCTTTACAACACTCCTCCACATCAAATTGAACCCTCAATTGGCCTTGGTTAAGCCCAAATCTCACTCAAATTCAACTTCGACTAAAACCACCAATTTTTCCCTAAACTCCAAATTCCACCAAATTGAACTTCATAACCCCAAAATTTTCACTCAATTGGTATTCAAAACTCTTACCAATTTTAACCATCAATTGGGTCTAACCAAAGCCCTAGCCCAATCCAAACCTAAGGCTAACCCAAATGCACCAAAATTGGCCATGAGTCAAAATCTATCAAATTGAGCTTCCAAATCAACTCAAAATCACTCAATTTTTTTTCTAAACTCCTTGTGACAATCATATGTACCATTTTAACCAATCAATTGAGCTCAATGCCATGACTAGCCCAACCCAAATTCAACTTCAAGACAAAATGCCCAAAATTGAACCCATGCTCTAAAGTTGACCAAACCAAATCAAACTGATCAGGCCAAAGCCAGCACAACCACCCTTTGGACCCTAGTGACGAGGCTAGACCCACCTAGCCAACCCCATATGAGCCATGGACCAATGGTCCCTTGATTTAGGGGATCTCTTCCCATATTTGTCTTAATCCAAGATATTTTTGCAATCAGCCTTAACAGTTCAGAGTNCAGGCTAGGCCCACCTAGCTAACCCCATATGAGCCATGGACCAATGGTCCCTGGATTTAGGGGATCTCTTCCCATATTTGTCTTAATCCAAGATATTTTTGCAATCAGCCTTAACAGTTCAGAGTTAATCATCATTAATCCTCTCCTGGCTCACCCGACTCCTTTGGCCACCATCCCTGGCCCTGCCGGCCGACCTAGTGGCCGGAAAACCCCAAAATCGAGAGCCACCTCGTTTTAAATTAAGCCCATTTCACCCATCCAAGCTGGCTCATTCTATTTGGTCTTTGACACTCTTCAACCCTCCACATAAGCTGCTAATTGAACCTGAATTGAAGCCCAGCTAGCCACCCCAAGCTCCTCTATTTAAACTCCCTCTCCCATGGCTGAAGAGAGAACTCATCAATTTCATTGGGGAGACTGTCAAATTACTTCCAGAGACTTTTCAAGAACTCCTGAGCTCAAGACAGGACCGTGGGGAATGATGTTATTATTAGAAAATCGGATGTGCTATTCCAAAACCGAAAAGAATTGATGAAAATTTCTATGAGATGAAAAAAAAACCAAACAATAGAACCGTTCCAAGACTGGAACAAACCAAAATATAGGTAGAACCTGGCGGTAAAATGGATGGATGGAGGTAAACCTTGACCCAATGCTCAACGCAAACAAGAAAGTTGGTATAAGGACTGTCACCCTATGCTTGACTGTGAGGAAAGAACTTTGGTACAATGGAAGACGCCACAAACGAGGTGAAAATCCGTTTGTTAAGTCGAGAAAGAACTCCTTAGGTGATAGCTTAGAGTTTCGTTGGAATCCTAGGGAAATCGTGGGAGACAACCCAAATGCAAGTTTTTTTTTGACAAGAATCAAAAGTCCCTTTCTCATTTGAAGTAAAATTTATATATAGGCTAAAGCTTACAAGAAAACAAAAGAGAAGATAAAATATCTTCTAAAATAAATGAAAAACTACATCAAGTTGGAATGCAAACCATTATTAAACCGCATTAAAAAATACAAAATATCCAGCAATAATAATATAACTCATTTATCCTTGGGCTTGGAATAAGTTGACAAATCTTTGTGGCTCTTTCTCCTTAAATTCCCATGAATTGGCTTAAGTCAAAGCCTCCTGGACTAATCCATTAAGAGCTTCTTTCACCCTCTTTGCATGACATCTAGTAATTGGCTCACATGGAACTTGAATTAAATTTTCTCTTGAAGTCGTGTCATTTCCATCCATGCTATCATTTGTACCATTCCCCTCTTGAAAATGATTTGTCCTCAAATCAGTGCCTGCATCAAAAAGAATTAAATCAGTAACATTGAAAGTGACACTCACATTATACTTACCTGGTAGGTCTAACTTGTAGGCATTGTCATTGATACACTCAAGTACTTGGAAAGGACCATCTCCTCTTGGAAGTAGTTTGGAATGTCTTTGTTCTGGAAATATTTCCTTTCTCACGTGTAACCAGACCCAATCTCTAGATTCAAAGATCATTTTGTGTGCCCCTTGTTGACATGTTTTTCATATTGCTTTGTTCTTTGTTCAATATTCAGTCGTGCCTTCTCATGTATTTGCTTTACAAACTCAATCTTTTTCTTACCATCCAAGTTAACATGCTCAGAAACAGGCAATGGAATTAAATCAAATAGTGTTAAAGGATTAAAACCATAAACAATTTCAAAATGTGAAAATTTAGTAGTAAAATGAACAGCCCTATTATAAGCAAACTCAACACGTGGTAAACAATCTTCCCATATTTTGATATTTTTCTTTATGATTGCCCTTAATAAACTAGATAAAGTTTTATTTACTACTTCAATTTGACCATCGGTTTATCAGAAATAATTGTTCTAGGCATACCATGTAATATTATAATCTCCATAAAGAACAAATCTGCAATATTAGAAACATCATCAGTTTGTGACATGGAATAAAATGTGTCATTTTGGAAAATCGACCCACCACCACAAAAAATGAATCTCTACCACGTTTAGTCAGAGGCAAACCTAGCACAAAGTACATAGAAATATCAATTTAAGGTGCATTAGGAATTGGTAAAGGAGTATACAAACTGTGGGGTTGCACTCGAGATTTAGCTTGTCGACATGTGGCACACCTATCATAAATCCTCTCGACATCCCGCCTCATGTGTGGCCAATAGAAGTGTTCCTGCAAAATAGCTAAAGTCTTTGCAACTCCAAAATGTCCCATTAATCCCCCTCAATGAGATTTCTGTACAAGCAATTCTCGCAAAGAACTTTTAGGCACACATTATTTATTTTCTCGAAATAGAAACCTATCATGTTTAAAGAATTTACCGCAAGCAGTTTTATCACAAGCTTGATATTCATTACAAAAATTAACATCATCATGGTATAAATCTTTAATATGTTCAAAACCAAGTAACTTTGCATCAAGAGTAGATAGTAATGCATACCTTCGAGAAAGAGTGCCAACAACCACATTTTCCTTACCTTGCTTGTATCGAATGACATATGGAAATGTCTCAATGAACTCCACCCAACGAACATGCCTTTTGTTTAGCTTGTGTTGACCTTTCAAGCGCTTCAAGGATTCATGATCAGTGTGGATCACAAACTCCTTAGGCCAAAGGTAGTGCTGCCAAGTTTCTAAGGCTCTAACCAATGCATACATCTCCTTGTCATAAGTTGGATGGTTTAAGGTGGCCCCACTCTGCTTTTCGCTGAAATAAGCAATTGGTCTTCGCTCTTACATAAGAACAACACCTATGCCGATACTTGAAGTATTATATTCAATTTCAAATATTTTAGAAAAATCAGGTAAAGTCAAAACATGGGTGTGGGTAAGTTTTTCCTTGATCAATTGAAATGCCTTTTCTCGCGCTTCTCCTCACTTGATCCCAACGTTCTTCTTGATTAATTCAGTGAGTGATGCAGCTATGCTATTAAAGTCTTTCACAAACTGTCAGCAGAAACTAGCAAGTTCATGAAAACAACGAACATTGTTTATACTAGTGGGACTAGGCCACTCATGTATAGCACGCATCCTTTTTTCATCAACCTGTATACCCTGCGCACTCACAACAAATTCTAAGAAATATAGTTTATTGGTGCAAAATGTACACTTTTCCAAGTTACCAAATAACATTTCTTTTCTCAAAACATCTAAAACAAGTTTTAAATGTTCAACATGATCCTTTAAGTTCTTACTATAGATCAGAATATCATCGAAATAAACCACAACAAATTTTCCAATAAATGCTCGCAAAACATGGTTCATTAGTCTCATGAAAGTACTAGGTGCATTAGTCAGATAAAATGCATAACTAACCATTCATACAAATCATATTTTATCTTAAAAGCAGTTTTCCACTCATCGCCTTCTTTCATCATAATGTGATGATATCCACTTGTAAAATCAATCTTAGAAAACACACAAGATCCATTTAACTCATCTAGCATGTCATCTAAGCGAGGAATATGGTGTCTATACTTTACCGTAATATTGTTGATGACTCGACAATCCACGCACATTCTCCAAGACCCATCCTTCTTAGGAACTAGAATTACCGGAACAACACATGGACTCATGCTCTCTCTCACATACCCCTTCTCTATTAGTTTCCCAACCTGGCTTTGTACTCTTTTGTCTCATCGAGATTGCTTCTATAGGCTGGACGGTTTGGAATGGTGGCTCCTGGTATAAAATCAATTTGATGCTCAATCCCTCGAATGGGTTGTAAACCATGTGGAATATCCTCAGGAAAGACATCCTGAAACTCTTGCAAAAGAGAAATAATAGAACTAGGCAAAGTATTGTCACATTCATTAGTGTTTAA
>JXCR01146276.1:61219-89587 GCA_002079205.1 Phalaenopsis hybrid cultivar
TCGTGTCATTGCCATCTATGCTATCATTCGCATCAATCTTCCTCTTCTGAATCCCTCTATGAGAGCTCAATTTTGAGTTCAAAATTCAGGGGTTTTCTGTCACTTGATCCAAACCTTTTGAAACTCCAAATTGACTCTTCCTTTAGCTTCCCTGAGCTAAACGAAGAATTTTGCCATCAAAACTCCTTGGTCCTGAGCACTCTAACCCACCTCTGGACTAAGGTCGTTCCACCTTTTCATTGAACTCATAACTAGACCCTATTTCAGCTCAAACAGACACTTGGTGGAGGTTTTCCAGCTCACAAGGAAGCTTTCACAAGCACTCAATCGAGGCCTCGCCTCTTGGGCAAAGGTATAGACCATTAACCCTAATTTTGAGTTCGATTTCACCAATTGTGAAGAAAAGTTTGATTTCATAGCATTGTAACCGTATAAATGTGTTCGTCTTGAGTAGCTGAAGGTGTAGGAACAAACCCCATATGATTTGATTGAGTATCGAAAGAGATCTTAGGGTTTGAAGTTGAACGGCTTACTGTTTAGGTCAGTTGGGGACGATAACTAGGAGCCGTCCGATTGCACGTGTATTGGATGAACGGATGAGATTAAGACGGACGAGGATATGGTAATCAAACCACGGGACGTGTGACGCTGAGGTGGCTGGTGGCCCCAAATCAAAGAGAGTCGCGTGGAAAACTCGACGCGTACGGGGATTGCGTGGCCGCTGAATGGGTTAAGTNGTATGATTTGATTGAGTATCGAAAGAGATCTTAGGGTTTGAAGTTGAACGGCTTACTGGTTAGGTCAGTTGGGGACGATGACTAGGAGCCGTCCGATTGCACGTGTATTGGATGAACGGATGAGATTAAAACGGACGAGGATATGGTAATCAAACCACGGGACGTGTGACGCTGAGGTGGCTGGCGACCCCAAATCAAAGAGAGTCGCGTGGAAAACTCGACGCGTACGGGGATTGCGTGGCCGCTGAATGGGTTAAGTAGGAAAATAAGATTTATTGATTTAAATAAATGCCAAAACTTCAAAAATTCATATCATTGCATAGAAAAATCATAAAAACGAACTAAAAATACCCTCTTGCTCAGTGAACAGAGGAGAATAATGTGAACTAAAAATAAAAATTATTTGTGAGTCTCTAATTTTTAATTAATCAAATAGCCTCTGAGGTGTTTTAATTTTAATTGATTAAATATTATTCATAAAAATTTGAAACTTTGGGGGCTCTTTTCTCATGACAGAGGGGATGTTCTCTGATTTTTACAACTTCAGAGAGCATCTCTATGCATGTAACCCTAATTCCAAGCTTGGATGACTATTTTGGCTTAAATTATTTATATAAATTAAAATATCACTTGAAAAATTATGGAATGAATTTTAATAGGTTCCCTACCTATAGTCAGAGAAACTTAGGAAAAATGTCAGGATAGTTTGGATAATTTTTTATATTTTTATAGCTAGCTAAATGCCTAAAACCTGTATTAAATTATTTAAATTAAATATTATTAAAAAATTAACAAAATAAATTCCACATTGCGCAGAAAAATCATGTTGACTCGCTGTAAAAATTTTAAATTTATTTGATTAAGTTTAAGCACTAAAGTTAATTTCATAAGTAAAATGTTATTTTTNGCGAAAAATTGGACATAAGAAACAAGAAAATAACTAATCTCATTAATTACCTAAAAAAAGAAAATCTAACAAAAACACAAAAGCCCAACAAGAAAATTATGTGTTCAAGAACCATGAGGCTCTGATACCAAATTGATGTGCATATATGCAAGACATGACTGTGGGGATTGATATTCTTATTAGAAAACCGGATGTGCTATGCACTGAAAAGAATTGATGGAAATTTTTATGAGATGCAAAAAAAAAACCAAACAATAAAACCATTCCAAGTCTGAAACAAACCGAAATATAGGTAGAACCTGGCGGTAAAATGGATGGATGGAGGTAAACCTTGACCCAATGCTCAACACAAACAAGAACTTTGGTATAAGACCGTCACCTTATGCTTGATGTGAGGAATGAACCTTGGTATAATGGAAGACGCCACAAAAGGGGTGGAAATCCACTTGATAAGTCCAGAAAGAAGTCCTTAGGCGATGACCTAGAGTTCCGTTGGAATCCTAAGGAAACTGTGGGAGATAACCCAAATGCAAGTTTTTTTGGCAAGAATAAAAAATCCCTTTCTCATTTGAATTAAGGCCTATATATATGCTAAAGCTTACAAGCAAACAAAAGAGAAGATAAAATATCTTTTAAAACAAATGAAAAACTGCATAAAATTGGCATGCAAGCCATTATTAAACCGCAATAAGAAATACACAATATCCAACAATAATAATATAACTCATTTATCCTTGGACTTGGAATAAGTTGACAAATCTTTGTGGCTCTTTCTCCTTAGATCCCCATGAATTGACTTGAGTCCAAGCCTCCTGGACTAATTCATTAAGAACTTCTTTCACCCTCTTTGCATGACATCTAGTAATTGGCCCACATGGAACTTGAATTAAATCTTCTCTTGAATTCGTGTCATTGCCATCTATGCTATCATTCGCATCAATCTTCCTCTTCTGAATCCCTCTATGAGAGCTCAATTTTGAGTTCAAAATTCAGGGGTTTTCTGTCACTTGATCCAAACCTTTTGAAACTCCAAATTGACTCTTCCTTTAGCTTCCCTGAGCTAAACGAAGAATTTTGCCATCAAAACTCCTTGGTCCCGAGCACTCTAACCCACCTCTGGACTAAGGTCGTTCCACCTTTTCATTGAACTCATAACTAGACCCTATTTCAGCTCAAACAGACACTTGGTGGAGGTTTTCCAGCTCACAAGGAAGCTTTCACAAGCACTCAATCGAGGCCTCGCCTCTTGGGCAAAGGTATAGACCATTAACCCTAATTTTGAGTTCGATTTCACCAATTGTGAAGAAAAGTTTGATTTCATAGCATTGTAACCGTATAAATGTGTTCGTCTTGAGTAGCTGAAGGTGTAGGAACAAACCCCATATGATTTGATTGAGTATCGAAAGAGATCTTAGGGTTTGAAGTTGAACGGCTTACTGTTTAGGTCAGTTGGGGACGATAACTAGGAGCCGTCCGATTGCACGTGTATTGGATGAACGGATGAGATTAAGACGGACGAGGATATGGTAATCAAACCACGGGACGTGTGACGCTGAGGTGGCTGGTGGCCCCAAATCAAAGAGAGTCGCGTGGAAAACTCGACGCGTACGGGGATTGCGTGGCCGCTGAATGGGTTAAGTAGGAAAATAAGATTTATTGATTTAAATAAATGCCAAAACTTCAAAAATTCATATCATTGCATAGAAAAATCATAAAAACGAACTAAAAATACCCTCTTGCTCAGTGAACAGAGGAGAATAATGTGAACTAAAAATAAAAATTATTTGTGAGTCTCTAATTTTTAATTAATCAAATAGCCTCTGAGGTGTTTTAATTTTAATTGATTAAATATTATTCATAAAAATTTGAAACTTTGGGGGCTCTTTTCTCATGACAGAGGGGATGTTCTCTGATTTTTACAACTTCAGAGAGCATCTCTATGCATGTAACCCTAATTCCAAGCTTGGATGACTATTTTGGCTTAAATTATTTATATAAATTAAAATATCACTTGAAAAATTATGGAATGAATTTTAATAGGTTCCCTACCTATAGTCAGAGAAACTTAGGAAAAATGTCAGGATAGTTTGGATAATTTTTTATATTTTTATAGCTAGCTAAATGCCTAAAACCTGTATTAAATTATTTAAATTAAATATTATTAAAAAATTAACAAAATAAATTCCACATTGCGCAGAAAAATCATGTTGACTCGCTGTAAAAATTTTAAATTTATTTGATTAAGTTTAAGCACTAAAGTTAATTTCATAAGNTTAATATTGAAAAAAATCCTATTTTTGAATTAAAATAATTATATAAATTAAATAAAAAAATCCAAAAGATCACATTGTTCTCCTCTGATATTGTAATTAACTCATGAGTGGGTCTTAATGAAAATTGCAAGGTCACTTGAGTCTCATTTGATAAGTTATAGGATAGAGAGCCCCTGGAGCAAAATGTTAATTTTGGATCTTTAATGCCTTAACTAAATTTTAGGATTGATTTAAGAGTAAATGTGTAATATTGATTATAATAAAATCTCTTAGTTGCTTGAAATATGATGGGCTAAGAGGTAGAAACCAATTTGTCATTCCTTTTCATGATAAGGATAAAATTGTAATTNAATCCTATTTTTGAATTAAAATAATTATATAAATTAAATAAAAAAATCCAAAAGATCACATTGTTCTCCTCTGATATTTTAATTAACTCATGAGTGGGTCTTCATGAAAATTGCAAGGTCACTTGAGTCTCATTTGATAAGTTATAGGATAGAGAGCCCCTGGTGCAAAATGTTAATTTTGGATCTTTAATGCCTTAACTAAATTTTAGGATTAATTTAAGAGTAAATGTGTAATATTGATTATAATAAAATCTCTTAGTTGATTGAAATATGATGGGCTAAGAGGTAGAAACCAATTTGTCATTCCTTTTCATGATAAGGATAAAATTGTAATTTTGATAATTATTATGATTTGGGAGAGAATTCAATTAAGATGATCCTAAAGTATTGGACTTAAGTTATGAAGATAATAATTCACTCATTTAAAGCCCACTAATTAATGTTGGATGCTAACTCTGATATTAATGAGAATTGAAATCCCATTTTATTTAACATTTAATTATTTTAAACTACTTCAAAAATTTAAATTAAGAGGGCTTAATAATGAACCAGGTTTGATATGATATATTTGTCTTAATTGAGATTAGAAAAGATGGACTTAATTGATTAATAAACACTTTCAAACACTTTATGCCCTGCTCTACTTTAACTTTGGACATTAAGGTCCTTAATGACTTTGGACTTGCCCTTCGGGGGGGTACCTATTCATATAATTGTCAAATGAAATGTTAAGTGTTTACCTACTTTCCTTGGGATAGTTGAAATANCGCTCTACTTTAACTTTGGACATTAAGGTCCTTAATGACTTTGGACTTGCCCTTCGGGGTACCTATTCATATAATTGTCAAATGAAATGTTAAGTGTTTACCTACTTTCCTTGGGATAGTTGAAATATCAAAGTTCACTGAATAATGAGATAATTCAATTTTGAGATGATTAATGAAACAATATAATAAGTTCAAAATGAACTCAAAACGTTTCAAAGTATTTTAAAAGTTGTTCGGGGTCGTGTCCTGAACATTTTAATATCTCTTGGATATTTTGAAGGACGATTGAACTTATTATATTTTTGTTATAGAAAATCATCCACTAAGATCTTTCGGGACTCACTAAGTAATGGTTTGAGGTTTTGGTTGTTACACCTTCATCTACTCTTGCAATTTATTTAAATTTTTGCAAAATTATATACGTATTGCAAAAGCTAATCTTTCAGCGGGAATGTCGAGAAGATGACAGATACGCTTTTACATTGTTATTTAATTTCTGTCATTTTATTTTATGCAGTGTACTTTTGCTCCAAAATATTATAAATGCCTGATTGTGCACTTTACTTGCAAAAATCAAAACCATTTTAAAAAATTAATCAACATTTTCAAAACTCTAAAACAAATTGTTTCAAAGGTAACCATAAATCCTTTGAAATATCACTAAACTTAAAACATCCTTTTGAATTTACGGGAGTCACNGAAATGAACTCAAAAAGTTTCAAAGTATTTTAAAAGTTGTTCGGGGTCGTGTCCTGAACATTTTAATATCTCTTGAATATTTTGAAGGACGATTGAACTTATTATATTTTTGTTATAGAAAATCATCCACTAAGATCTTTCGGGACTCACTAAGTAATGGTTTGAGGTTTTGGTTGTTACACCTTCATCTACTCTTGCAATTTATTTAAATTTTTGCAAAATTATATACGTATTGCAAAAGCTAATCTTTCAGCGGGAATGTCGAGAAGATGACAGATACGCTTTTACATTGTTATTTAATTTCTGTCATTTTATTTTATGCAGTGTACTTTTGCTGCAAAATATTATAAATGCCTAATTGTGCACTTTACTTACAAAAATCAAAACCATTTTAAAAAATTAATCAACATTTTCAAAACTTTAAAACAAATTGTTTCAAAGGTAACCATAAATCCTTTGAAATATCACTAAACTTAAAACGTCCTTTTGAATTTATGGGAGTCACTCGAAGGAGGTAACCCACAATTGCTAACGAGATCTCCCCGATTTAAATGAGTTTAACAACTCGTTTAAGCTAAGTAAATTCAAAAGAAAATATTGATACCGGAATGAAGAAACCGTGTGATCCTAACCGATGTTGCTCTAATCAACTTTAACCCTCCTGATTGAACTTGAACTTGTCATTTAAACCTTCAAACCTTAGACTTTAGGACTCTTACTTCGCCGAGGAGCTTGGAGCTAGCTTTGCGGGCAACCTTCTACAAAAACAATCTACAATAGCATGAGGATTTACAACAAAACATCTTTCCTTAGAATTCGTAGGACTTTAAGGTCGTCTGCCTTGTGCGATACAAATCCTCAACTCATCTTTAGGCTTTTGCACAATCATGTTGTGCAATTTAAGCTATAACTCGTTTTAGGATTTTGAGGTAGATATATTATTAGTTAGGACTTACATTTAAATAATTTTTCTTTCTCGAAATTGAAGTTAAACTATATGATAGCTTGAGAAGTCACCAAAGTTTTCCTTGAATCTGTGACAATCTTTAGTTCCTTTTCTTTTGGATTCCATAACAGTGTTCCAAATTTGAACAATTCCCCTTCGATACTCCTTTGGTCCGATCTTTTAAAAAGTCACACCCCTTGAAATTCTTGAAGACAATATTCTGTGATTTAAATCGAGAATTTTCTTAGGTGACCTCGGTTATCTAAGATGTAATTAACTATAAGGGCTTGCCCTTATAGGAAACTTTAAGAACCCAACTTAATATAAACCTTATTTAATTTTTTATATTAAGTATGAGAAATTATCGGTTAACATAAAAAGTGATTTTTTCGCAGACTAAAACGGATGTTATAAATTTTTTAGTTTATTTAATCGAGTACCACCAACAAGTAGTGTATCTATCCTTCGAGGTAGATATATTATTTGTGGTATTGTGCTCGATCATTTAAACTATTACAAATATGAGATCAGATTGGTCTCGTATTTTCAAAAAATCAAAATATCACTTTTTCCAAATTATATATATATATATATATATATATATATATNTATATTAAGTATGAGAACTTGTCGGTTAACATAAAAAGTGATTTTTTCGCAGACTAAAACGGATGTTATAAATTCTTTAGTTTATTTAATCAAGTACCACCAACAAGTAGTGTATCTATCCTTTGAGGTAGATATATTATTTGTGGTATTGTGCTCGATCATTTAAACTATTACATATATGAGATTAGATTGATCTCGTATTTTCAAAAAATCAAAATATCACTTTTTCCAAATTATATATATATATATATATATATATATATATATATATTAAACATCTTTTAAAACCGAGCGTCGGGACTCCTATTCTGGCGACCGACACAAGTTAGTCAATTTATGCAGACACCTACACATCTTCATTTGGCTTCAGTTCGACGTATTGTTGAGTACTTGAAAGGTTATTCTCATCGTGGCTTGTTCTTTTTTGCGAGTCTCCTATTCACATAATAACCTATAGTGATGATTGAGCTGTTTGTTCTGATACACATCGATTTATTACTGGCTGGTGTATGTTTCTCGACAACTCTTTTCTTTCTTGAAAAAGTAAGAAACAAGATTGAACGTCTAAGTCATCTATTGAGTCTGAGTATCGTTCTATGTTCTCTGCTTGTTCTGATATCATTTGACTTTGGGGCTTGTTGGCTGAGCTTTGTTTTCCTCAATTTGAGTCAATTTCTCTTTATGCAGATAATACTAGTGCTATGTAGATTACTGCTAATCCTGTCTTTCATGAGTGCACGAAACACATTGAAGTAGACTGTTATTCTATTCGAGAAGCCTATGATATGAGTGTTATTTCTCTTCCTCATATCTCTTTTGATATTTAAATGACCGATATATTTACTAAGACCTTTTCTCGACAGCGCCTTCAAGTTCTTTATTGACAAATTGATGTTTTTTGATCAGTCAACATCAACTTGAGGGGGGTATCAATCAAGAATAAATCAAAATCGACANTCGATATATTTACTAAGACTTTTTCTCGACAGCGCCATCAAGTTCTTTATTGGCAAATTGATGTTTTTTGATCAGTCAACATCAACTTGAGGGGGGTATCAATCAAGAATAAATCAAAATCGACATGATTAAGAGTTTCCTTCTTTGAATTGCTGGATTAAATTCCTTATTTTTATTGCACAGATCTTTTCTTTTTACCTGAATATTTTGATTAGTAATATGTATTATTAAGCTACCTAAAATAGATTGTACAGATTATTATGTACCGAAATTAGATTGTACAGACTATTATTTATTGAAATGAAGGTAAAAGAAAAATTCATTTTGCCTATTCACTCAAAACATTAACAATTAACCTGAATGATTTTATTTACAGGACTTTTGATACTAGGGAGTAACTTATTGGTTATGGTTCTAGTTTTCTGTACTGTTTATTTTAGATTGATGTTGTATTGTTATTGGTTGAATTGCCATATTTTTAACCTTCAGACTATGATGTTTTGGTTGGATTTGATTACAGTGTAATTACTTTATGATTTTTAATNTCTGTACTGTTTATTTTAGATTGATGTTGTATTGTTATTGGTTGGATTGCAATATTTTTAACCTTCAGACTATGATGTTTTGGTTGGATTTGATTACAGTGTAATTACTTTATGATTTTTAATGACTCCTGTTATTATTAAAAATTATGATGATTTATTTTATAATTTTAAAAGAAAAGTTAATATTATTCAACCACAGTTTTTGACTTTGTTAATTATAAGCTATCAGGTTAGGTTGTGATAAATAATGTCTTTTTGAGTGCTCAAGTAACTAAATAAAATCATATTCCAATATAAGAACTCCAATTAAATCCCTCNGTTTAACCACAGTTTCTGACTTTGTTAATTATAACTATCAGGTTAGGTTAATGTCTTTTTGAGTGCTCAAGTAACTAAATAAAATCATATTCCAATATAAGAACTCCAATTAAATCCCTCGATGATAGTCATGTTGAACGTTAAACTCAATCGGAATGGTCTATTTTTAAAATTAAGCTTAATTTTTTTTTTAAATAAACTCAATTGATTTAGATTGTGAGTCTGATCCTGTGTTAGTGGGACAAAGTAAACAATATTCAAAATGATCAACTCCCCAATGATGAGCATATTTTTCGCACATCATAACAGAAGGTGTTCTATTTATAAAATAAAATTAAAAAATTATAAAATCTAAAACTATTCAAATAAAAATTATCATTAAAATGCTAAGAGCAACATACATCTATTTGTCAGAGTGACAAATTTGAGGTTAACTCAAACTCATAAGAGTGAATGTCATATCTTGTTTACTATTACATTCACTCAAAATAATTTTCTCAGTAAGGATATGGGTTGAGTCCTTTATTTGCATAAATTTGCACAAGGGCTCTATTATTGAAGTAGTTACGATTAGAGCCTTTGATCTAATAGTTTGACCCAATAGATTCCACTATAGAACAATCACAGTGTAACCCATATGTTCACCAATGGTATTCTGCCTGTTTAATTTTTGAATCATAAGATATACCTGATAGGATACAAAATACTCTGTAAGCTTAGGTTGACTTAAATTTGTACACTTAAATAAACATTTACCCCAGGTCTATGAGGTCCACTTGGACGAAGTAATTCATGACTGCTGATAAGGATCTTTTTTTCAGATTGGATCATTTATCTCATNTACAGTGTAACCCATATGTTCACCAATGGTATTCTGCCTGTTTAATTTGTGAATCATAAGATATACCTGATAGGATACATAATACTCTGTAAGCTTAGGTTGACTTAAATTTGTATACTTAAATAAACATTTACCCCAGGTCTATAAGGTCCACTTGGACGAAGTAATTCATGACTGCTGATAAGGATCTTTTTTTCAGATTGGATCATTTATCTCATCTAACTACGCAGACCAAGGACAATGACAACCCTGTATAATGAAGCCATGGAATCCTGATCATTTTCTTTATTAATTTTCCCACCATACATTCTAAGCTCATAATGATAATTTCATAATTTAAAATTTTGAATCTATTGCTACTATATACTAAGTTTGAATACTTAACGCCAGAGAACTAGTCTTAATTAAAAGTGTTCTCTTATTATCAGAAGAGGTAATTAACTATAGGGACTTGCGCTTATGAGAAATATCAAATCCTAGATCTTAACCTCACAAAATAAGGATTAAATCTTTGANGACTAGTCTTAATTAAAAGTGTTCTCTTATTATCAGAAGGGGTAATTAACCATAGGGACTTGCGCTTATGAGAAATATCAAATCCTAGATCTTAACCTCACAAAATAAGGATTAAATCTTTGAGTAGTATCTTATATATTATTTTATCCGCCTTTTGAAAATTTAATTCAGAACCTCATAGTAAACTTCCTTTATTACTCATTTTCATTTCATTCTTCTTTTCGAGGAAGGCCGAGACATCAAATTTTTAGAGGGTCAAATTTATCTTTATCTCCTCCAAATGAATCACTGATTGTATCTTTTACTCTATCAATTGCATAATAAATATAACCCATAATTCATCGCTTATAGTCATCCACTAATTTTAACATCTTTATTACTGGACTTCTAACTTTTAAATTGTTAGTCACTATATTCTAGAATCTAGTCTNCTACTCTATCAATTGCATAATAAATATAACCCATAATTCATTGCTTATAGTCATCCGCTAATTTTAACATCTTTATTACTGGACTTCTAACTTTTAAATTGTTAGTCACTATATTCTAGAATCTAGTCTCGAGAATAATCTCTCTAACATTCTTTTTTGTATAATCACATACTAAATCTAGACTTATTCCAATCTTTATAAATAAACATAAGTCTTAAATTATATTTTTATTTATGTGTATTAGCAAGAGTTAGGAAAGATTTTATAGAGCAAGTTATACTCAGTCTCACCAATTTTAGAGCGCTGGTATGCTTTCTCATCATTATTAAGAACCAATCTATGATTATATATANTAGAGCAAGTTATAGTCAGTCTCACCAATTTTAGAGCGCTGGTATGCTTTCTCATCATTATTAAGAACCAATCTATGATT
This sequence comes from Phalaenopsis hybrid cultivar, assembly GCA_002079205.1. Classification (NCBI taxonomy): domain Eukaryota; kingdom Viridiplantae; phylum Streptophyta; class Magnoliopsida; order Asparagales; family Orchidaceae; genus Phalaenopsis; species Phalaenopsis hybrid cultivar. The sequence goes on from JXCR01146276.1 coordinate 72,549, forward strand.
ATATATATATATATATATATATGTATGCATGTATGTATGAATATGTGTGTGTATATGTGTGTGTGTGCTGCAAGCCGTGACCTGTTGGTTGGCGGGGTTCATTGTAAGTCCCCTCAAGTTACGTGATCGATTCCCAGTGGTGCTGGATTTTCGAATATTTAGGCATATAACGCAGACTCTCATCATGGGGCCTAGCGCATGAGAAATCGATATTTAGGCCTCTGCCAAATATCGATTTCCTTTTAATTGGAATCTTATCCCATTTTANGCTGCAAGCCATGACCTGTTGGTTGCGGGGTTCACTGTAAGTCCCCTCAAGTTACGTGATCGATTCCCAGTGGTGCTGGATTCTCGAATATTTAGGCATATAGCCCAGACTCTCATCATGGGGCATAACGCATGAGAAATCGATATTTAGGCCTCTGCCAAATATCGATTTCCTTTTAATTGGAATCTTATCCCATTTTATTATATATTTATGTTTTTATTATATCCTGGCTCTTATACCAATTAAACCCAGGATATAATAAAAACAAAAATATATATATTAAAAATAGTAGGAACTTACATAGTACAAGACTTAAAGAGCACATCAAACGGACGCTTCTATATTACAATGAAAAGACTTGAAGGAAACTTGCACACCAACAAAGAAAACAAGACTTCTATTTATAATAGAGGACAGACTCCAAACTTAATAAAATATAATTAAACAAAAGATAATACATCCGTTGAATGTGACATAAACCAGGAAATTATTTCAAAATACTATTACACTAACCGGAATTATTGCAGCCACTATTCCATCAACCTGTACTATTTCATCCACCGCCATTATTACCCATAATTTTTTCTGAAGTGACCTCAGTGGAGATCAATTATAATATTCTGCCATTAATTTGAGCTAAGGTAGGTCACCATTCGCTCCCAATTTTCTTTGTCATCTGACCCTTGATTAGAGACTGACATGTCATCTTTTGAAAATAATTCTTTCATCTGTTTCTGATAAAGTTCTTGTATTCTTTGTTTGATTTGATCCGAAGATTCTTGAGGATATTTCCTTTTGATTTGATTATGAATTTCCTTAAGTGAAAATTTTTGGGATCTCTGTTCTCNCATTATAATATTCTGCCATTAATTTGAGCTGAGGTAGGTTACCATTCGCTCCCAATTTTCTTTGTTATCTGACCCTTGATTAGAGACTGACATATCATCTTTTGAAAATAATTCTTTCATCTGTTTCTGATAAAGTTCTTGTATTCTTTGTTTGATTTGATCCGAAAATTCTTGAGGATATTTCCTTTTGATTTGATTATGAATTTCCTTAAGTGAAAATTTTTGGGATCTCTGTTCTCGATTGTTTTCAACATTATAATTAATGAATTTATTAATTTGAATTATTTTATCAGCAACAACGATTTGTGACCACAATTTGATGAAGAAGGTACGCCATAAGTCTTTGACGTTGACTCTATCTTATTGATGACATAGATTCCAAGCAAAAATCCATGGAAGTTGTGTTTGACAGAAGAATAATAATCACACATTCCATCGGCTAATACTTCATTTTTTATTTTGCTGAGTTGAGGAGAAGAGTTAACCCACGTTGGATAGAGATCATTGATGAGTTCTGTAAGGATTTCATTGGTGGCTCCAAATTTTTCCCACCATTTTAAAAATCAATTTAGTATTTCTTTATTCAAAATTTCAGACATTAACACAAAAAATGAAGAATGTTTATGCCTTAGATTGATGAGCAAAAAAACTCTATTCATATCTAGGACATATGTCCAGTAATTAAAAAAAATAATTTTTTCTGATTACTTACAGGATGAATAAATTCAATCTGTTTAGACTGGAAAAGAGTTAAACCCCAATCCCGTTGATGCAAGATGTGATTTATTGTCGTCTTGCTATATGCAATAAAATTATTTAGTTCATTATAATTATGTTGAAGTTCAACACATTGTACTCAAATGATGATTGCCTCATATGATTCTCGATTAAGATTATCTTGAGCGTAGGCAATTGTGCTCAAATATCTCTCATGAATTTTCCAAGGATCATTAATTTCATAATCCTCTAAATTGATTTCGNGCCACCATTTGATGAAGAAGGTACGCCATAAGTCTTTGACGTTGACTTTATCTTGTTGATGACATAGATTCCAAGCAAAAATCCATGGAAGTTGTGCTTGACAGAAGAATAATAATCACACATTACATCGGCTAATATTTCATTTTTTATTTTGGTGAGTTGAGGAGAAGAGTTAACCCACGTTGGATAGAGATCATTGATGAGTTCTGGAAGGATTTCATTGGTGGCTCCAAATTTTTCCCACCATTTTAAAAACTAATTTAGTATTTCTTTATTCAAAATTTCAGACATTAACACAAAAAACGAAGAATGTTTATGCCGTAGATTGATGAGCAAAAAAACTCTATTCATATCTAGGACATATGTCCAGTAATTAAAAAAAATGATTTTTTCTAATTACTTACAGGATGAATAAATTCTATCTGTTTAGACTAGAAAAGAGTTAAACCCCAATCCCGTTGATGCAAGATATGATTTATTGTCATCTTGCTATATGCAATAAAATTATTTAGTTCATTATAATTATGTTGAATTTCAACATATTGTACTCAAGTGATGATTGCCTCATATGATTCTCGATTAAGATTATCTTGAGCGTAAGCAATTGTGCTCAAATATCTCTCATGAATTTTCCAAGGATCATTAATTTCATAATCCTCTAAATTGATTTCGAGGATTTTTTCTTTCGTTATTTTTGCACAAATTCTGTGACTTCTTGAATTTGTAAATCAGGAGATTGAGGGGATTTATTTTCTGATGTGGAGGTCATTGGACTTCCATATAAATATTGTTGTAAATTTATAAATTTTCGTGAAGCCACATTAGGTTGGCCTCTACCTCTTCTTCCTCTAAAGGTGAAAGCACCCCATTGGGGTGTCATTCTAACCCTTTGATGAGGGGTGATCAACCCCTCCTTGTCTTTCTCCCTGCAAAAATTCACGAGCGAGAAAGTCAGGTAAATAATTAACATTACCTGCAATATATTATATATCAAATTCAAGACAAGATAACTGTGCTTGTCAATTGACAAATATTTGTTTAGAGATAAAATTTTTTACGTCTCTTTGCAGTATATACTTAATTGAACTACAATCAATTCGTAATAAAAATTTTTGATTTAATAAATCATCTTGAAATTTGATAATGCATTTGACAATCGAAAATATTTCTTTTTTGATTGTCGAATATTTTTTTGAGTGACATTCCATTTGTTAGATGTAAAACAAACTAATTGTTCGGTATTAAAAACTTTTTACTTTAAAATTCCTCTGTACCCGATATTAGAGGCATCTGTCTCTACTATTTTTGGGAGAGAAGAATCTGCAATATGTAAACAATGTAACATTTTTATCTTTTGCTTAATTAATTGAACAACTTTAGTATGATTCTCTGTCTGTAGATTATGCTGTTTCTTTAATCTATTGTAAAAAATAACACCATCCAAAGCAAAATCTTTATAATAGTCCGCTACGTAATTGAGCGAACCCATAAATCTCTGTAATTGACGAAAATCAGTGATTTCATCTAGAAATTTTTAAGCGAATTCAATGTTTCTTTCAATTGAAATAATTGTATTCTNGAATTAATATTACCTGCAATATATTATATATCAAATTCAAAACAAGATAACTGTGCTTGTCAATTGACAAATATTTGTTTAGAGATAAAATTTTTTACGTCTCTTTGCAGTATATACTTAATTGAACTACAATCAATTCGTAATAAAAATTTTTGATTTAATAAATCATCTTGAAATTTGATAATGCATTTGACAACCGAAAATATTTATTTTTTGATTGTCGAATATTTTTATTGAGTGACATTCCACTTGTTAGATGTAAAACAAACTAATTGTTCGGTATTAAAAGCTTTTTACTTTAAAGCTTCCTCTGTACCCAATATTAGAGACATCTGTCTCTGCTATTTTTGGGAGAGACGAATCTGCAATATGTAAACAATGTAATATTTTTATCTTTTGCTTAATTAATTGAACAACTTTAGTATGATTCTCTGTCTGTAGATTATGCTGTTTTTTTAATCTATTGTAAAAAATAACACCATCTAAAGCAAAATCTTTATAATAGTCCTCTACGTAATTGAGCGAACCCATAAATCTCTGTAATTGATGAAAATCAGTGATTTCATCTAGAAATTTTTAAGCGAATTCAATGTTTCTTTCAATTGAAATAATTGTATTCTGGACACTATATGTTCTAAAAGTCATATTTCGGTTTGAAATAATTTAATTTTGGAAGCAGAGATTACCAACACATTATTTTTGAAAAATCATTGAAATGTCTGTAGATGTTTAAAATGTTCTTCTATTGATTTATAGAAAATAAATGCATCATCAATATAAACTAACATATAATCAAAATATAGATTAAAGATTTCATTCATAATTTTTTGAAATTCAGAAGGAGCATTTTTTAAACCAAACGACATAACATTCCATTCATAATGACTAAACAGAGAAAATCCGTTTTATATCTGTCAAATTCAAGTATTTGAATTTGCCAGTATCCATATTTTAAATCAAAATTTGAAAATATTAGAGATTTACTTAAGCAATTAAGTAAGTCTCTTTTATTCAGTATGAGATACTGAATCCATTTTAAAACTTCATTTAAGGGTTTATAGTTGATAACTAATCTAGGTTTATTTATTTCTTTTTTTGCATTATTCATAACATAAAATGCAGTACAACTCCAATGTTAGCTAATTTTTTAATTAATTTCTTATTAAGGAATTCATTAATTTCTTCTTTACAAATTTTTAAATATTCTTGATTCATTTGATAAGGTCGTGCCTTTGTCTTGATGTTTCTTCCATCGAAATTATCAATATATGGTAAAACAATACAGTATTTTNATATATGTTCTAAAAATCATATTTCGGTTTGAAATAATTTAATTTTGGGAGCAGAGATTACCAACACATTATTTTTGAAAAACCATTGAAATGTCTGTAGATGTTTAAAATGTTCTATTGATTTACAGAAAACAAGTGCATCATCAATATAAACTAACATATAATCAGAATATAGATTAAAGATTTCATTCATAATTTTTTGAAATTCAGAAGGAGCATTTTTTAAACCAAAAGGCATAACATTCCATTCATAATGACCAAACAGAACAATAAAATCCGTTTTATATCCTACAAATTCAAGTATTTGAATTTGCCAGCATCCAGATTTTAGATCAAAATTTGAAAATATTAGAGATTTACTTAAGCAGTTAAGTAAGTCTCTTTTATTCAGTATGAGATACTGAATCCATTTTAAAACTTCATTTAAGAGTTTATAGTTGATAACTAATCTAGGTTTATTTATTTCTTTTTTTGCATTATTCATAACATAAAATGCAGTAGAACTCTAATGTTAGCTAATTTTTTAATTAATTTCTTATTAAGGAGTTCATTAAGTTCTTCTTTACAAATTTTTAAATATTCTTGATTCATTTGGTAAGGTCGTGCCTTTGTCTTGATGTTTCTTCCATCGAAATTATCAATATATGGTAAAACAATATAGTGTTTTTTTTCTATCCTAAAAGACTGCTAGATTGTCACCACAAATTTCTTTTAACAAATTTTTATGTAAAGTAGAAACTTTTTCTTTTATTGAATTATTATTCAATTTTTCATCTATAGATAATAAAATTATTTCTTGTAAGAAATTAATTTGATTTTGTTTTTACTTAAATTTATTTATTCAAAATAATTTCTGTAGGATTAGTAAAAAATTCAAAAATAATGGTTTTTCCAAACTTATTAAAATATATGCCAGTATGATCGATTTTGTTAATTGATATAATTTTATAAAAAAAGGAGTTCCCAAAATATTATGTTGATTTAAATTTTTAACTAAAAGTAAAGGAGTATTAATGCAAATATCATTTTTGCAAATATTACCAGAAGAAATTTTATATTTAATTTTCATTTTATTTCCAGAAGCAGAAGTTAACTGCTGTGTAGTTTTCTCAAAATATTTAGAATGTATTATTCCTTCTTGAATACAATTCATATGCACTCCACTATCAACAAGAACAGTAAGATTAGATAAAGTATATTCTCGATTTATATTTAAAGTAATAATTATAAACCATTTATGCATAATATCTTTTTGCAAGGAATTTAAAAAAGATTGTTCTAAATTATTATCATTTTTTACTGATATTTAGTAGTTGTATTATTTAATTCTAATTTTAGTAATATAATATTTATTTTTTCTTGATTTTTTCATAAAAAATTTATCTTAAATTTTAAAATATTAACTTCACTTTTTAAATTATTTATAGTAGTAGGTCTACTATCAGTATTTAGAATTAAAGCTTTATTTAAAGCTTCTTTTATTGAATATCTTTGAAAAGGAATGTTATTAGAAGATGAGGATTCTTCTTTAGATTCAATTATTATTTTAAGCATTTTATTTCTAATCTTTTCATCCTCAATTTAAGATGCAATTTTAAGTATTTCTTCTTTCATTAAAGAAGATAAAGTAATAAGCAGTTCTTTTCAACTATAAATTTGTAATAATTTTTATTATTACATTTGCACTCAGATTCTGTGTAATTATTTTCATCAAATTCTGATGAATAAGAAGAATTGTCCTCAATTTCGTCTGAATTGTCAGATGTCTCTGAATTTTCAGGAGTTGAATTCAATATAATTTTGAAAATAGATTGTTTAATATTTTTATCAATATTATGCTTATTTATTTTCTTTTTTACTATGCATTTATTTGCATAGTGGTCAGTTTTGCCACATTTGTAGCATTTTATTTGTTTGATTTCTTTACTTTTGTTTTTCTTATGAGAAATCTTCGGTCTTTTTTCTAAATAAATTTTTTAGAGTACTTGTGAAATTTCTTCTTTTTGAGAAAAGATTTTTCTTTTTCTTTTGGAAATTTAAAAATATCATAAGCAAATTGTTCACAAAAAATGCCTAATTGCTTTCTTTATGTTAATCTTTCTTTTTTAATTTGATATCTCAATTTGAGATCTGTACATAAGACTAAGTCTTCTTATACACAAGCATTTATCAGTTGTCCATATCTCAGATTTTCATATGAAATACGTTTAATATTATTATCTTGTAATTGTCCTTTTGCTTTATCTGCAAAAAAATTAGGTAAACCTTCAATAAATTTTTGTTTCTTCTGAATAATATTTTTCAGAATACTTATGATATTTATTCTTTTTGGGAAAAAAATTTCTTTTTCTTTTGCAAATTTAGGAATGTCATAAGCAAATTGTTCATAGAAAGCGCCTAATTGCTTTCTTTCTGTTAATCTTTCTTTTTTAATTTGATATCTCAATTTGAGATCTGTTGATAAGGCTAANGCTTGTGATATTTATTCTTTTTGGGAAAAATTTTTCTTTTTCTTTTGCAAATTTAGGAATGTCATAAGCAAATTGTTCATAGAAAGCGCATAATTGCTTTCTTTCTGTTAATCTTTCTTTTTTAATTTGATATCTCAATTTGAGATCTGTTGATAAGGCTAAGCCTTCTTGTACAAGTATTTATCAGTTATTCATATCTCAGATTTTCATATGAAATACGTTTAATATTAGTATCTTGTAATAATCTTTATACTTTATAAACAAAAAAATTAGGTAAACCTTCAATAAATTTTTGCTTCTAGTTCGTACTATTCACNTCTTCTTGTACACAAGTATTTATTAGTTATTCATATCTCAGATTTTCATATGAAATACGTTTAATATTAGTATCTTGTAATAGTCTTTATACTTTATAAACAAAAAAATTAGGTAAACCTTCAATAAATTTTTGCTTCTAGTTCGTACTATTCACNTCGCGTAGACTAAAAGGAAAACTTTATAAAATGATGGTGAGATCTGCAATGCTCTATGGCGCTGAATGTAAGCCTTTAAAAGAGAAGCATAAAACTAAGTTAAGTGTTGCAGAGATGAGAATGATTAGGTGAATGAGTGACTTTGCACTTAGAGACAAAATGTGAAATGAATATCTGTAGTGATTAATGAAGAATGTAGAATTATATTTGATTTTGCTTAGCTTATGATTTTTTTNTTATGTATGTATATGTGTGTGTATATGTGTGTGTATGTGCTGCAAGTCGTGACCTGTTGGTTGGCGGGGTTCACTATAAGTCCCCTCAAGGTACTGGATCGATTCCCAATGGCTCTGGGTTCTCGAATATTTAGGCATATGACGTGGACTCTCATCATGGGGCCTAGCGCATGAGAAATCAATATTTGGACCTCTGCCAAATATCGATTTTCTTTTAATTGGAATCTTATCCAATTTTAATATATATTTCTGTTTTTATTATACCCTGGCTCTGATACCAATTAAAACCAGGATATATTAAAAATTAAAATATATATTAAAAACAGTAGGAACTTACATAGCACAAAACTTGAAGAGCACACCAAACAAACACTTCTATATTACAATGAAAGGACTCGAAGGAAACTTGCACAACAACAAAGAAAACAAGACCCTTATTTATAATAAAGGGCGAACTCTAAATTTAATACAATATAATTAAACAAAAGATAATACATCCGTTGAATTACATAAAACAGGAAATTATTTCAAAATACTATTACACCAACCAGAATTATTGCAGTCACTATTCCACCAACCGATACTATTTCATCCACCGCCATTATTACCCATAATTTCTTCTGAAGTGATCTCAGTGGAGGTTCATTATAATATTCTGCCATTAATTTTAGCCTAGGCGGGTCACCATTTGCTCCAAATTTTCTTCGTCATCTGACCCTTGATTAGAGACTGACATGTCATCTTCTGAAAATAATTCTTTGTTTGATTTGAACATGAATTTCCTTAAGTGAAAATTTATGGGATCTCTGTTCTCGATTGTTTTTAACCATAGAATTAATGACTTTATTAATTTGAATTATTTTATCACCAACAACGATATGTGACCATCATTTGATGAAGAAGATACGCCATAAGCCTTTGACGTTGCCTCTATTTGTTGGTGACATAGATTCCAAGCAAAAATCTATGGAAGTTGTGATTGACAAAAGAATAATAATTCATACATTCCATCGGCTAATATTTCATTTTTTATTTTGCCGAACTAAGGAGAAGAGTTAACCCACATTGGATAGAGATCTTTGATGAGTTCTGAAAGGATTTCATTGGTGGCTCCAAATTTTTCCCACCATTTTAAAAACCAATTTGGTATTTCTTTATTCAAAATTTCAGGCATTAACACAAAAATGCAAGAATGTTTATGCCTTAGATTGATGAGCAAAAAACTCGATTCATATCTTGGATATCGGTCCAGTAATTGAAAAGAAATGATTTTTTCTTTTTACTTACAAGATGAATAAATTCAATCTGTTTTGACTGGAAAAAGTTAAACCCCAATCCCACTGATGCAAGATGCTATTTATTGTCGTCTTGCTATATGCAATAAAATTATTTAGTTCATTATAATTATGTTGAATTTCAACACATTATAATGAAGTGAGGATTGCCTCATATGATTCTCGATCAAGATTATCTTGAGCGTAGGCAATTGTGCCGAAATATCTCTCATGAATTTTCCAAGGATCATTAATTTCATAATCCTCTAAATTGATTTCGAGGATTTTTTCTTTCATTGTTTTTTGCACAAATTCTGTGACTTCTTGGATTTGTAAATCAAGAGATTGAGGGGATTTATTTTATGATATGGAGGTCATTGGACTTCCATATAAATATTATTATAAATTTATAAATTTTTGTGAAGCCACATTAGGTTGGCCTCTACCTTTTCTCCCTCTAAAGGTGAAAGCACCCAGTTGGGGTGTCATTCTAGTGAAAACACCCCGTTAGGGTGTCATTCTAACCCTTTGATGAGGGGTGATCGACATTTCCTTGTCTTTCTCCCTGCAAAAATTCACGAGTGAGAAAGTCAGGTAAAAAATTAGCGTTACCAGCAATATATTCTATATCAAATTCAAAACAAGATAACTGTGCTTGTCAATCGACAAATATTTGTTTAGAGATAAAATTTTTTGCGTCTCTTTGCAGTATATACTTAATTGAACTATAATCAATTCATAATAAAAATTTTTGATTTAATAAATCATCTTAAAATTTGATAATGCATTTGACAACCGAAAACATTTCTTTTTTGATTGTCGAATATTTTTCTTGAGTGACATTCCACTTGCCGGATGTAAAACAAACTAATTGTTCGGTATTAAAAGCTTTTTACTTTAAAATTCCTCCGTACCCAATATTAGAGACATCTGTCTCTACTATTTTTGGGAGAGATGGATCTGCAATATGTAAACAATGTAACATTTTTATCTTTTGCTTAATTAATTGGACAGTTTTAGTATGATTCTCTGTCTATGGATTATGCTGTTTCTTTAATCTATTGTAATGAATAACACCATTTAAAGCAAAATCTTTATAATAGTCCGCTACGTAATTGAGCGAACCCATAAATATCTGTAATTGACGAAGATTAGTGATTTCATCTAGAAATTTGTAAGCGAATTCAATGCTTCTTTCAATTGGAATAATTGTATTCCGGACAATATATGTTCTAAAAATCATATTTTGGTTTGAAATAATTTAATTTTGGGCGCAGAGATTACCAGCACATTATTTTTGGCAAACCATTGAAATTTCTGCAGATGTTTAAAATGTTCATCTATTAATTTATAGAAAACAAGTGCATCATCAATATAAACTAACATATAATCAAAATATGGATTGAAGATTTCATTCATAATTTTCTGAAATTCAAGAGAAGCATTTTTTAAGCCAAATGACATAACATTCCATTCATAATGACCAAACAGAACAATAAAACTCGTTTTATATTTGTCAGATTCAAGTATTTGAATTTGTCAGTATCCAGATTTTAAATCAAATTTTAAAAATATTAGAGATTTACTTAAGCTTACGATAAGGTTCCAAGAGATATCCTTTGGAGAGTTCTCGAGAAGAAATGTGTTGATATGACTTATANGTGTAATACTATTTGTATTTGATGATCGGTCATACCATCAATGTCTCATTCATAAATATTAGATGAATTGTAATCATTTTGATATTTATTGTTATCATCTTCATATCAAACAAGACAGACAGGTCGATACTACTATCCTAGACCTACCCCTGCAGATGTTTTATATGAAGATGAGATCTTATTACCTTTTATTTTATGTATTTTAAATAATTCTAGTTCTGAATTATTATCTTGGAGTTGTTCTTCAATATGTTTTATTTTTATTTTATCATTATCAGAATTTTCTGATTGATCAGTTAATTGATCATCTTTATTAAGGTTGTTATTTTAGTACTTTTTATATTTTTAATTAATTCTTCAAAATCCTGAGTCGATGGTCTTAAGTGGAATTTTGGACTAGGAGTTGGTTGTAAAGCAGGAGCTGTAAATATGATTATCAAACTTATTTTTTTTTCTTTTTGATTTTTTAAGAGAAAAAGAGTTGATCAATTTTATTTTCTAATTTCATTAAGTGATTTGATATTAAAGATATATTTGTATNAAAGTCGCCTTAGATGGTTTGGTCATATTAAACGTCGACCATTAGATGTTCCGATTAGAAGTGTAGATGTTTTAAATTCGACTTGTGTTAAGAAAGGCAGAGGTAGACCTAGGAAGACTTGGGCTTGTTGTATTAAAAATGATCTTAATTTACTAGAACTAAATGAAAATATGACACTAAATAGGACGCCATGGAGAAAAAGGATTCATGTGGCCGACCCCACGTAGTGGGATTAAGGCTTTGTTGTTGTTAGAGAAAAAGGATTCATGTGGCCGACCCCACGTAGTGGGCTTAAGGCTTTGTTGTTGTTGTTGTGAAAAAGGATTCATGTAGCCGACCCCACGTAGTGGGATTAAGGCTTTGTTGTTGTTGTTGTTTGTTGAGATTTACTTAAGCGATTAAGTCTCTTTTCTTCAGTATGAGACATTGAATCCATTTTAAAACTTCATTTAAGGGTTTATAGTTATTAACTTTATTTCTTTCTTTTTTTGCATTATTCATAACATAGAATGCACTACAACTCCAATGTGAGCTAATTTTTTAATTAATTTCTTATTAAGGAGTTCATTAATTTCTTCTTTACAAATTTTTAAATATTCTTGATTCATTTGATAAGGTCGTGTCTTTGTCTTGATGTTTCTTCCATCGAAATTATCAATATATGGTAGTGTTTTTTTCTATCATAAAAGGCAGCTAGATTGTCACCACAAATTTTTTTTAACAAATTCTTATGTAAAGTAGAAAATTTTTTTTATTGAATTATTATTCAATTTTTCATCTATAGATAATAAAATTATTTCTTGTAAGAAATTAATTTGATTTTGTTTTAACTTAAATTTATTTATTTCATTCAAAATAATTTCTGTAGGATTAGTAAAAAAAATAAAAAATAATGATTTTTCCAAACTTATTAGAATATATGCCAGTATTATTGATTTTGTTGATTGACATAATTTTATAAAAAAACAGAGTTCCTAAAATATTATGTTGAGTTAAATTTTTAACTAATAGAATATGAGTATTAATGCAAATATCATTTTTGCAAATATTAGCAGAAGAAATTTTATATTTCATTTTTCATTTTATTTCCAAACGTAGAAGTTAGTTGCTGTGTAGTTTTCTCAAAATATTTAGATGGTATTATTCCTTCTTGAATACAATTCATATCCGCTCCACTATCAACAATAGCAGTAAGATTTGATAAAGTATATTCTCGATTTATATTTAAAGTAATAATTATAAATCATTTATGCATAATAGCTTTTTGCAAGGAATTTAAAAAAGACTATTCTAAATTATAAAGATATTTTAGTAGTTGTATTTTTTAATTCTAATTTTAGTAATATAATATTTATTTTCTCTTGATTTTTTTTAAAAAAATTTACCTTAAATTTTAAAATATTAACTTCATTTTTAAATCATTTATAATAGTAGGTCTACTATCAATATTTAGAATTAAAGCTTTATTTAAAGCTTCTTTCATTGAATATCCTTGAAAAAAAATGTTATTAGAAGATGAGGATTCTTCTTTAGATTCAGTTATTATTTTAAACATTTTATTTCTAATCTTTTCATCTTCAATTTAAGATGCAATTTTAAGTATTTTCTTCTTTCATTAAAGAAAATAAAGTAAATAAACCGTTCATTTCAACTATAGATTTGTAATAATTTTTATTATTATATTTGCACACAGATTCTGTGTAATTATTTTCATCAAATTCTAATGAATAAGAGGAATTGTCCTTAATTTCGTCTGAATTGTCAGACGTCTCCGAATTTTCAGAAGTTGAATTTAATATAATATTGAAAATAGATTGCTCAATTTTTTTATCAATATTAAGCTCACTTGTTATCTTTTTTACTATGCATTTATTTGCATAGTGGTCAGTTTTGCCACATTTGTAGCGTTTTATTTCTTTGATTTCTCTACTTTTGTTTTTCTTATGAGAAATCTTTGGCCTTTTTCTCTAAATAATATTTTTCAGAGTACTTATGATATTTCTTCTTTTTGCGAAAAGATTTTTCTTTTTCCTTTGGAAATTTAGGAATGTCATAAGCAAATTGTTCACAGAAAGCGCCTAATTGTTTTCTTTCTATTAATCTTTCTTTTTTAATTTGATATCTCAATTTGAGATCTGTACATAAGGCTAAGCCTTCTTGTACACAAGTATTTATCAGTTGTCCATATCTAAGATCTTCATATGAAATACGTTTAATATTAGTATATTGTAATTGTCCTTTTACTTTATCAGCAAAAAAATTAGGTAAACCTTCAATAAATTTTTGCTTCTAGTGCGTACTATTCGCATCTGGTAGAGACATTACTTTAATTAAACATCTTTATACCAACAAAAATGTGTTAAAGTAGGACATCTTAATTTTTGTAAAAGAGAACGAATTTGCTCTCCATTATCTGATACTATACAGGTAAAATGCTGTAAAATATTGATAATTAATTTATAAACAACATTAGTATATTCTTGATTAGAGTTTCCTATCATTGTAGGACTTGGAAATTCTTTTCTTTGTTCTTGTGTTAAATGATTATCTCACCAGCCTTTGAGAAGACCAGTAAACTCACATGTTAACTAGGTTACAATTTGATGGACTCGATTATTATGACTCTGTGCGGCAGAGCCATAAATCATCATTCTCTGTAATACTATTTGTATTTGATAATCAGTCATACCATCAATGTCTCATTCATAAATATTAGATGAATTATAATCATTTTGATATTTATTGTTATCGTCTTCATATCAAACAAGACAGACAGGTCGATACTACTATCCTAGACCTACCCCTGCAGATGTTTTATATGAAGATGAGGCCTTATTACCTTTTATTTTATGTATTTTAAATAATTCTAGTTCTGAATTATTATCTTGGAGTTCTTCAATATGTTATATTTTTATTTTATCATTATTAGAATTTTTTGATTGATCAGTTAACTGATAATCTTTATTTAAGGTTGTTATTTTAGTACTTTTTAAATTTTTAATTAATTCTTCAAAATCCTGAGTCGATGGTCCTAGGTGGAAATTATGACTAGGAGGTGGTTATAAAGCAGGAGCTGAAAATATGATTATCAAACTTGCTTTTTCTTCTTTTTGATTTTTTAAAGAGAAAAAGAGTTGATCAATTTTATTTTCTAATTTCATTAAGTGATTTGATATTAAAGATAGATTTGTATTTGTAAAATTTAATTGTTTGATGACTCCAATAAAATCTTTGGTAGCATTGGTTTCAGAGTTTTTCCAAAAGTATTTAACTAAAAATTTGGATTTCTATTATCTAAATTCAATATTGTGGGAACAGTCGGAGAATAAACTGATTCTACTATTTCTCCAGAATTAATTTTTTATATCCTGATTAGCATGTCTAATTCATCTTCCAATTTTTTGGCTATATGATTACTAAACCAGGTTAAGAATGAAAGAAATTATTTTCCTTATTAAGTTGCAGAGCAACACCCGATTTTACTATACAGAATACACCTATCCTGACGACGTTAGGTTACCATATTAAAATTACTTATAGAAAAAAATTCCAGAAAGAATTTAGCTGCTCATGGCTCTGATACCATATAATATGGTAACCTAACTAATTGGTATCAGAGATATAATAAAAAGAATATACATATCTATGTGTGCGCGTGCGCGCAATTGGTGTTCTGTTGGTTGGCAACGTCAGCATAAGTCCCCTCGGTCGAACATGTTCTGTTGGTCACTTAGCTTTAAATTTTTGTTGATGGTGTTTTTAATATCCTCTAATATCAGATCGATAAAATGGGCTATACAGGGTGCCTAGTACATGTGGGTCCTCTTTTTCAGTATTTGACTTGGATAAGTAGAAAATATACTATCAAACTTTAATGTTATGAAAACTAAAATATTTATATACATAATCAATTTGGATTCATGTCGGGCAGGTCTAGTATGGAAGCTATACATTTATTGAGAGGCTTGATGGAGAAGTTCAGAGATAATAAGGAGGATCTACATATGACTTCTATTGACTTAGAAAAAGCTTATGATAAGGTTCCAAGAGATATCATTTGGAGAATTCTTGAGAAGAAATGTGTTGATATGACTTATATTCATGTCATTAAAGATATATATAAGTGCTATTACCTGTCTTCGAATAGAAGGAGGTTTGACCAAATATTTTTCTATTTATGTTGGTTTACACCAGGGATCAACTTTAAGCTTATATCTTTTTACTTTAGTTATGGATGGTCTTACTGGACACTTACAGGAGGATGTACCTTGTTGTATGCTTTTTGCTCATGATATTTTTCTCGTGGATAAGACGAGAGAAAATGCTCAAAGAAAACTTGAATTATGGAGGTTTACCTTGGTATCGAAAGACCTTTGTTTGAGTAGAACTAAAACTGAATACATGGAATGTAATTTCAGTAGTATTAGCTCTAGTGACAGAAATGTAACTATGAGTGATCAAATTATTAAAAGGTGTGAACGCTTTAGATATCTCGGGTTTATTTTTCAAAGTGATGGTGATATTGATGGGGATGTTATTAGTAGAATTCAAGTTGGTTGGCTGAAGTGGAGGAATGCTTTGGGCCTATTGTGTGATTGATAGAAAAGTACCATGTAGGCTAAAAGGAAAACTTTATAAAATGGTGGTGAGATCTACAATGCTCTACGGCGCTGAATGTAAGCCTTTAAAAGAGAAGCATAAAGCTAAGTTAAGTGTTGCCGAGATGAGAATGATTAGGTGAATGAGTGACTTTACACTTAGAGACAAAATGAGAAATGAATATATCTGTAGTGATTAATGAAGAATGTAGAATTATATTTTATTTTGCTTAGCTTATGATTTTTTTTATTACTAATACTTAAGAAAAGAGATGAACATCTTATTACTTATAATAAGAATGAATACAATAAAATACAAATTGATTAATTTCGTATGAGAAAAAAGATCGTCGAAAATGCAAAGAATGTAAGTTTATTCTAAGTGAAAATTGAAATATTCAACATTGATTATTAGTTCTGGATTTTAAGAAAAAAATGTGGAAGAAAAAAATACAATGAAACTTTATCATAAAATTAGATGGGGTCACCTGAAAGATAAGTAAAATTATTTTTATGAGTAAACTTAAATATTTCAAGATTTGGAATGTTCATGAAGGAACTAATTTAATGTTGGATAAAGTAACAAATACAATTAAACAAGTGACAAAAGTTGTACTTGAAGAATCAAAAGGAAATTTTTTTTAAATAAAATAATTGGGGTGGAATAATAATATTCAAGCAAAGATAAAATACAAGAAGCTTTGTTATAAACATTGGTTTAAAGGTAAAAACTTTGGGAAATAGGAATAATATAAGGTGACCCGTAAGAAGCTTAAGAGAATAATTTACGAAGGCAATATATATATATATATATATA
>JXCR01146276.1:96469-106749 GCA_002079205.1 Phalaenopsis hybrid cultivar
GAGGGAGCCCGGGCGATGGTGCAAGGTGGGTGGCTGTGGTGAAGGCTGGAGAGGTGTCTTGCTGCTGTGGAAGGGAAGGACAACAAATCAACTATTGTAGGGGCGTTGAACTGCAGTTGGAGGGAACTTGGAAGGGCAACGGCAGCTGCGGCCTGAAGGTAAGTTGCAGGAAGAAGGCGCGGCCTACCGGAGGAGGGAGATGAGCAGCAGATAGGGATGGCTGGAAGGCTGCTGTTGATGCGGTAGAGGGGGCTGCAGCCTGCAGGAAGCTGCATGGGGGAGGCACGGCCTGCTGGAGCAGGGAGATGAGCAGCAGGTAGAGGTGGACAAAAGGCTGCTGTTGATACGGGAGAGGGGCAGTGGGGGCTGCAGCCTGCAGGGAGCTGTAGGGAGGAAGTCCAGTGAACAGTGGCAGGCTGAAAGGTTTCCGGCGGTTGTGGGGAGACGAAAGAAGCGGTTGGGGTCCACTGTAGGAGCTGGAGAAGCGGTTGAAAGTAGCCGGGAGGATGGATGGAAAGATAAATATCTCGACGTGATCGAGCTATAGCCGGAGCATCATCTGGAACCATGGAGACGATCACCACCTCGGACAAGGGACAACTGGAGCACTACCTTGATATCGGATACAACCCTCAAAAGGGAAAAATACTCAGAAAAAACTGAATTTAGATTTTATAAAAAGCAACCCCTAACTTTAAGCACAACCTCTCCTAATTTTAAAGACGCATGACCTATTTTATGAAACATTTAAAATCAGAAGGAGAAAAAAAACCAGATTTCAGATTTTAGGAAAAGCTTTTTAAAATAAGAAAGGGGAATAAAAATCAGATTTCATATTTTATAAAAAGACATTGTATAATAAGAAAGGAAAATAAAATCAATTATCATATTTTAGGAAAAGGATTTAAATTTAGAAAGTGCTGAGGGAAAGGTGATGGGGAGAGAAAGGAAAGGTGAGAAAAGGAAAGGAGGGCAANAAAATGCAGAGACAGTTACAAAATTATAATGGGAAATTAAGCCCAAAGGATGTAATAAAATTGACTCCATGTAAAAATAAATTGATTTAGTTTTTTTATGTCTAACTATTCTGAGCGGCATGGCCATTGTAGTAAAATTTTTCTCTTCTTTCTTTTACATTATTTCTAATTTTAATTTTCTGAACGAACTTTTTCATTTTATTCATATGTTTTCTCCATTTCCCTTCTTTCAGGTGGAATTTTTCGACCAATATAAGGTATGATTAAATCCATCTCTATTCAACCTTTGTTTCTTCAATTATTGGTGAACTAATGTAAAACAGAAAGCACTTTTGTTAGGTCCAGTATTTCATCCAGCTTTTATTTTGCATATGAGTTCCTGAAACAGAGTGGAGATAATCTTTGAAATAATGTCCATCACTGAAGTTATGGGTTACCTGTTTTTCTTGATACTTCTTTAAAAGTCTGGTGTAATATGTTACTCCAATGATTATTTGTGAGACTTCTGATTTCTGATATGATTCATTATCATCATCAGGAACACTGTTGTCGTCATTCTTATCCTCTTCAGCTCTGTTCCTCCATCTTAATTTAGATCAATCTGGTTGAAGCTCTAAGATTTTGGAAGACCCCTACTCCATAAGGGATTAATTCTATTAAAAAAAAACTGATTAGAACTTTAATAAGGCAATTGTCTCGGTCATATTTCTCAAATCGTTCACAATGTTGCAAGAATCTCTCTTTTTGAGACCATTTTGTTTTTGCTATTGTTAATCAACTTGCTGCATACAGAAAATATAAACATTTTTCTGTGATTAAGTATTTTATTTGGTGACATGGGCTTTATATCTATTTAACAATTATTTCCAAATCCACGCAGAGATTACATTATCTGTCAAGGACTTCATGTTTATATTAATGGATAAACTGTGTATTCCTGTCAATACTTGTGTGGTATCTGAGGATTTTGCCAATCTATGTCAGCAGCAACGCAATTTTGTCTCAACGGAAGTTAAATATAGTCATTCCTGTTGATTTCTGACAATACACATAATGTTGTTTCTCATGTTAACTATAGCAGGTTGCATTATTTTAATTTTTTGTAAAGTTGNTTGGCAAGCTCATGTGTTAGTAGATCTTACGTGCTTGAACTGTTTTCCATCGAGCTTTTAGTCCATATGTATATTTCTTTCTTCTCCAGCTCATAAATTGATTTTTGCATCCATNCTGGCAAACTCATGTTTTAGTAGATCTTACGTGCTTGAACTTTTTTCCATCGAGCTTTTAGTCCATATGTATATTTCTTTCTTCTCCAGCTCATAAATTGATTTTTGCATCCATCTTTTTTTAATAAAAAACTATATATGTATATATATCTATATGCATGTTGGGCTAGAGGATCTACATCCCTCTTTTGTAATTATTTTTGAGGAGCAATAAAATTCCCTACGGGTTCTGTAAAATATATAATAAAATTCCCTATATATATTAGACGAGCTTGGACATCCCTAGGTGTGCTAAATATTCGAGTACCACACCCTCCACATTGGGGGATTCGAGCCTGTGACTTGAGGGGAATTGCAACCTTCAGAGAGGCTGCTCTACCAACATGGCACGGAACGTGCACATATATAGATATACATACATACATATATCTATATAGATATACATACATTCATATATCTATATAGATATGCATACATACATTCATATATATACATACATACATACATACATACATACATATATATATATATATATACATACATATACATACATACATACATATATATATATATATATATATATATACATACATANCTAGACATCCCTAGGTGTGCTAAATATTCGAGTACCACACCCTCCACATGGGGGGATTTGAGCCTGTGACCTAAAGGGAATTGCAACCTTCAGAGAGGCTGCTCTACCGACATGGCACGGAATGCACACATATATAAATATACATACATACATATATCTATATAGATATACACACATACATATATCTATATATATATATATATATCGTAGGAATAGAAAATACAGAGACAATTACAACATTATAATGGGAAATGAAGCCCAAAGAATGTAATAAAATTGACTCCATGTAAAAAGAAATTGATTTAGTTTTTTTTATGTCTAACTATTGTGAGCGGCATGGTCATTGTAGTAAAACTTTTTCTCTTCTTTCTTTTACATTATTTCTAATTTTAATTTTCTGAACGAACTTTTTCATTTTATTCATATGTTTTCTCCATTTCCCTTCTTTCAGGTGGAATTTTTCGACCAATATAAGGTATGATTAAGTCCATCTCTATTCAACCTTTGTTTCTTCAATTATTGGTGAACTAATGGAAAACAGAAAGCACTTTTGTTAGGTCCAGTATTTCATCCAGCTTTTAGTTTGCATATGAGTTCCTGAAACAGAGTGGAGATAATCTTTGAAATAGTGTCCATCACTGAAGTTATGGGTTACCTGTTTTTCTTGATGCTTCTTTAAAAGTCTGGTGTAATATGTTACTCCAATGATTATTTGTGCGACTTCTGATTTCTGATATGATTCATTATCATCATCAGGAACACTATTGTCGTCGTTCTTATCCTCTTCAGCTCTGTTCCTCAATATTAATTTAGATCAATCTGGCTGAAGCTCTAAGATTTTGGAAAACCCCTACTCCATAAGGGATTAATTCTATTAGAAAAAAACTGATTAGAACTTTAATAAGGCAATTGTCTCGATCATATTTCTCAAGTCGTTCACAATGTTGCAAGAATCTCTCTTTTTGAGACCATTTTGTTTTTGCTATTGTTAATCAACTTGCTGCATACAGAAAATATAAACATTTTTCTGTGATTAAGTATTTTATTTGGTGACATGGGCTTTTTTATCTATTTAACAATTATTTCCAAATCCACGCAGAGATTACATTATCTGTCAAGGATTTCATGCTTATATTAATGGATAAACTGTGTATTCCTGTCAATACATGTGTGGTATCTGAGGATTTTGCCAATCTATGTCAGCAGCAACTCAATTTTGTCTCAACGGAAGTTAAATATAGTCATTCCTGTTGATTTCTTGACAATACACATAATGTTGTTTCTCATGTTAACTATAGCAGGTTGCATTATTTTAATTTTTTGTAAAGTTGNTCCAATCAAAGTGCAATCATGTGATTTCCAATCCAATTTATGTTCTTAGTAGCTGATTAGATCCTCTTAATTCCAATTTAGATCTCGATTTTTGCCATACAATATTGTGTTTTATACTTACCAATGGCACGTATAGTTTGTGTCATAACTCGTACAGTAACACATCTTTTGCACTATTTATGACAACTAATAACAAAGGAAAATGACAGAGGTTATATGCGCTCTAATCCATTGTGCACAATGCACAAGGTATGTGTTTTATTTTTTTTATTTATTGATTTATTTAAATGACTAATAGGAATAAGAAAACTTTGATGGAGTTTAAGCATACCATAATTAGAATTTTCTCGTTCTTAAGTTCAGTTTTCATGCAAATGCAATTGATCTATAATCTAATTGAAGCAATATAGCAGTTTTGTAGGAGGCACGGATCTTTATCCTCCTTCACATTTATGGTTTTATCCTATATTTTTAGTGTTGTATGATAATTTGCTAGATAGAGCTTATGGAATTTCTATACAACTATCTATGCTTTTATCGGAAGAGGAACAATGTTTATTTTGTTGTTATTTCATTGGTTAGCTTCTCCTCAGACTGCTATGACTTAAATTTTCTTATATGGTATATTATTTTATTCTTTGGCTTGTGGCTATNCATCTGCATTAAAGTGATATGAATGAAGATGTTACACTCATGGTAGAAAATCTAAGGATACATTGAATCTTTTCTTTCAAAGCGTGATGTCATTTTCAACTGTAGCGGAATTTCAACAGGAGCAGAAGGCCCTCTCTCTCTCTCTCTCTCTCTCTCTCTCTCCCTCCTTTGTCTCTCTTTTTGTTGGTATCGTGGATATATAGTTCTTTCAGGCATGGCTGAAGATTCAAAGGTGTTTATGCTGGTTCGTGCTTAACCACAATATTTTGTGGATCTTAAATAAAACCGTGTCGGGGGAGTTCCTACTTCTGTAATTCCGTGGAAACACGGAATAGTCGGTCTACCATGATCTTGGCTGGTGTTCCTGAACGGGAACTGCGAATTCTCGTGATCTTAGGGATTGATTGCAGCGGAAAACCCTCCAACTTGCCTCCTTTGAAAAGAAACAATCCGATGAGGTCACACATAGCCACAATGGTGACTCGCTAGATCAAGCAGAGGAAGTGAATCTTTTTCTCCAAGAAGCTGCAATAGCTATACGAAAAATTATTTGGTAATTTTGATTCAAGTAGAAAAGCATCTCGACTGTTACATTTTTGAATTAAGGGGATAAATGAAGGTTTCATTTCAATCCGATAAATCAGAGAGATGAGAGTGAGGAGAAATTTAGAGGCAGAAGTCGCGAGATAGAGATTAGGGTTTGTAAGAAGGAGAATAATTGCGCCTTGCCTGCAGGACGTTACAAACCTTAGCCTATTAGCCAAGTGCGTGAGATTTGCTTACAGGGCGAGCAGTGCTGTCGTCCTCACTCGCAGGAGTCAAAGGAAATCAGGCGAGCAGACAACTTACATCCTCTAGGTCAAAGGATAACATCGCAGATGCAAAGGAGAAGAGAAGGCAAGCCGCGCAGTTGCGGCTGTGGCTTGCCTGTGAGGAACAAAACTTTGGAGAAGAACCAAGGGATGAGCCTCGTTTAAGAAGGGGACTCACGTGCAACTTTGTTTTGCGGAAAGAAGAAGAGAAAGGATAAGAGGCTCACGTGCATGTGAATTAAGGGCAGCTAAACTGAGCTAATTATGTAAGGTTATGGTTTAATTTTTAAGTTTTAAATTGTTTAATTGAATGTATGAAGTGCTTGTTTATGAGTCAATGTCAAATATCATAAGCAATAAAATATTTGGTTTGAACAAGGAGAGTATACAACTGCGAAATAAAATGCTTTTAGCTAAGTGAAAGTAAAATTTCAAATTTATTAATTTAAATTGCATGTTTATGGTAGTAGTAATATTAAATCATATTAATTATTGACAAATATCATTATTGAAGACTGTGATTGTAAGATACAAAGATTTGAATTTTTTTTTTCAAGTAGGAGAAAGAATGACAATAAATGTTTTTAATTTTAGAAATTTTGATGAACTATAATAGAAAAGGTATATTAAAAAATTGATATGAATTGTCGATTTGATAGAAGAAAAAAGAGAGTTAGTGAAACAAACTCTATTTGTTTCTTTTTTTGAAGAAAGTATCAAGTAATTAAATAACTCCTTTAAGTTTTTGTTTAGAGCTTAATAAAATATCTGTGGAGATAATTGAAAAGCATTTTGGGTAATTGAAGGTAAATAAAAATTAGTTATTTTTTATTATATATACATAATGATCGTGTGTGTTGTGGCTTGATCCTGAAATTTATAGATGTGTAAATTTAATAAAGTTGACTTCGCTTTGCAGCGACGCCAAAAAATTGGTTTGTTATTTATGAATAAGAAATTAAAGTAATTTATGTTGGGATTCTACGCAAGTATACGTATCGTTATCAAGTGATACAAACTTTTTGCTTAAGCCCCAAATATCGATCCCACGAGGAACGTTTAAATTCGATATGGTAATCTAAATTAGGAAATTCACAGTAATAAAGAAAATTTACTATACTAATTTCAAATTTTTTGGGTGCTATCAAAATTAAATTATCAACTACTGGCAAGACTGTAAAGTAAAGTTAAACTATAACCACCAAACTATGTTTCTGTGATGAAATTATCAAATATGAGAAAATATCTTTCCCACTACAATGAGTTTTTGGTTAAATGAGAGAGATAAATTGTTTGAATTTGTATGTGACAAATATGAGCAATTTTAATTCTCTACACTTAGTCAAGTGTTATAGAGAATCGTTGACTAATCTCAAGTTTAGTTTCTAAATCCATGGTTATGCTGAGAGGATACCGACTCTCATTCCAGAGCTCACACTTCCTTTCCCCTGAATGTTAACTCTCGCTTTAGTTCTTAAACACTAAAACCAAATTGAGGATTTTAATCTATCACCCTAAAATCTCCAATCCTTTGCCTAGTAATATATATATTTTTCTATTTATTTGCACTCAATTCTATGAACAAAACACTTCTTCATAGAATTGAATTTGATTCTCACTTTATTGTAGAACTCATACTCCATTTCCCGGATCATATATTTCACAACAGATTTTAATTTTAATTGGTCAGATCGGAGTAGGAATATCATCACAATTTATTTTATATTTTAAAATTGACACATCCAAATTACTCTTCATTTCACCATATCTCAAAGTCAGGAGAAAATACAAAGAAAATTACTCGGACCTCATGAGGAAGATACGAAAAAATTCGAATTTTATAAATAAAAAAAAAGTTTATACAACAATAATAGACAAACACCACTTATCTGTAACTCTTCCTCTAGGCAAATCCCTTGTAGCTTCTCTTGGACTCTTTCTCTCTTTATAACACTTTTGGCTTTCTTTTTAAAGATGTAAGGAAGAAGAAATCTCTCATTTTTCTCTCTCTAACAACTCTTAAGAGAAATCACTCTTAGACTCACCACACTAGACAATAGAACACTCAAGTAAACTCAAATACACACTGGCCCCCTCTAACCACTACTTTTTCTGATCAATTTTCGCTCTAAATAAAGCATAATGTCGGTTCTCCAAGTGGTGCCTCCAATAACTCTTAAAAAACTTCCAAATTCATCGAATCTTCTAGAATTTCGCCTAGCACCGACTTTCGTCGAATCATCGAATCTTCTAATTTTCTAGAATTTCGTCGTGGTCCGAATTAAATTTCGTGCTCTCTGTTAAATGGTGCCGTCGGCGCTCAGTCTGGCGCCGTCGGCGCTGATAAGGTTCTGGACTCCAGGTTCATGCTGGCGCCGTCAGTGTCCTTGTTGGTGCCGTCGACGCTGTGTATTTTTTCAAAACGCCATTTTAACTCCAAATTCTATCTTTTTTGCTTCCTGTTTGTTTCAAGTCCTAAAAATTAACCTGTAATAAAACATAAAAAATACCTTCTTTTAAAGCGCAATATCACCAAAAATGAATATAAAATATATGTCTAAAAATACATATATTTTTGGTGCATCATAACGTGAAAAGAACATTTCAAGGTGAACGAGTTAAATAAGTATGATTGATGTGAGTAATTATCTTCTTACATTACAATAATATTTCTTATTTCTGATTATATTCTTGATGTTAATTTTTCACATTTATGTTCTATTCCATTGCAACTTTTTTTTAATCGAAAAAGAACCTTTTATTACCTGAAAAGCAAAAATTACCCATTGAAACTTAAACTATCAGTGATGCATTCTTCATATTATTAGACAAGAAGTGTGCATATTAATATTTTTACATATAGAGCTGCATGATAGTTTTTCTATAGAGTTATTAGATTATTTCATTACATTTAGATTATAGTAGAGGTTCATTTATTCATTGGTAGATAAATGCAAAGTATCCAATAAGACAAAAATATACTTTAAAAAATGAAATGAAAATACTGTATACATGATTGATTGTATATGCATGCTAAGAGAATTCACCCATGGTATTGGCTTGAGATACCAATGTAAATAATTTTCTACCATTTCAGGCAATCATGTAATTTAGATTACAGATTGCTATGCCGACAAAAGAACGTCAGTCAACGATAAGTATGTATCTTTTCACCTCAGACAATAGTGGATATGTTCTACGCTTCGTTATGTTGACGAGATATGTATAAGTTAGGAGTGTGTTTGGTTATGTTTAGGCGAATGCTCTCGAGGGGGATGTATAAGTTAAAAATAGAAAGTACCTTAAGAATTAAAAGATTACCTATTGAAAAATAAAGTAAAAGTTAATGCATGTAAAAACTATATTTATTCCATGAGCAAATGTTAGGGATACCTTTTTTTTTTGACTATTATATGGTTTTCTATAAAAAAAATAACAAAGATGAGAATACATATTTCCTTTTTTTTCTTGAGTTATTGTAGTTTAGATGTATAATTACTTAACTCATTATAATGGATAACTCATAATATGGTTTTAACATACTCAGGTTTAACATTTTAAACAGAAGATAAATAATAGAAGAGAGAATGTGTATAGAAGGCAAGTTCAACAAGCGAAAATGTAAACTTTTAATATATTTAATTTAATTACTTTTTTTAGTATCTCTTTTAATTTATTTAGATTGTAAACTGTTAGTGATAGAAAATAAAAATAAATTAACTTTGCCATCCAATCGCCTGTTTTGCCTTGGAAATTCCAAGTTCTCGGACAAGGTCCTGACATAAGTTTTAAGTGTCAAACAACCGATGTTGTATTGATTTGACATCAAATATCAAAGAAGAAGCCAATATGTTAAAGTGAAAATTGACTTATCAAATTTTAACGATTGTATAGATTCGGATGAGTTTTTCGAGATGCTCCAGATAGTGGAACGCGTCTTTGAGTACAAGGGAGTCCCACCAGATAGAAGAGTTAAGCCACCTGCTATTATGTTAAGGAAGAATGTTTCTTTCTGATGGGGAAAAATCGTTTTGTCGGCTTGAGAGGAAAATAAAATCACTATCTAGTCCACGATGAAAAAGAAGATACAACACAAATATCGTTATGTGAATTACCGATATGATATGCTCATAAAACTTCAGCTCCCGCTTTACAGAGATTCTTTTGTGCAGACTACATTTAAATTTGATCAACTCATGCTGAAATAAGAGTTGGTGGAATCAGAGGAGCATGCCACTTTCAATGTACCTTAGAGGACTGAGGTCATCTATCGGTAATGTTTTGCAATTATAGTCCTATTAATTTCTACTCAATGTACAAACCCTAACTTTGAATGTGGAGTAACAATGTCACAAAGTGAGAATCACATCTTACATGCAAAATTCAACCATAAGATCAAAAGATGAGTACATCTAGTGGGGTACCCAAGCCAATTCTACCAGAGGAGAAACCAATCTAGAGTGGAGAGAAAATGAAGCTCAACAACACTCTTAGATCTATCCTAGCCATGAAGTATTTCATGTGTTATGGTTTTGGGCACATTAAATCATATTGCACAAATAGGATAATGATATTTTTCACAGAGAAGAGAGCAGTTGAAGAAATGAGCAGTGACATGAGAGAATGAAGACGTCAAAAAGGAGTATCTGCTTGCAACTGATGAGAGAGATGACAATCATTCCAG
>JXCR01146276.1:113770-164677 GCA_002079205.1 Phalaenopsis hybrid cultivar
AGCCATATGTTTCTGTATCAGCATCAAAGTTGTTTTTTATAGGAATGTATCGACTATAATGTACAAATTTTATGCATTACCAATTTAAGTTATATTTCCTGGTTATTCTTATTTATTGACATTTTTTGCAGGGTGAGTTGTCTGTTGGTACTATGACATCTTTCATTGGCTACACCTTTACATTAACTTTTGCTGTGAGTTACCGTGTGCTCTTAAAAGCAGGCCTAAGAATTTTGAAAATAGGAATGCTTTCTTATTATTTGTTATCTAGTTTTAGGGGATGTCTGTCTGGTAACAGCTTTAGTAAGTCCTGTAAGTCCGGATTTACTAAACTCTACCAACACCAGTATTTATAAATCTAGAATTTAAGACAAAACTGAGAGGAACTTAGAAGAAGCTGGATTTACTAAATCTAAGATTTAAAATTTGCTTTATTTTTCTTTCCAGCAGATTTAAGTTAAATCTCACTTAAATCTGTTACCTGACAGCCACTCAGAGACTTTTAAGGCACACTTTTTTATTTTTTTTTNAAGGCTGGAGAGGTGTCTTGCTGCTGTGGAAGGGAAGGACAACAAATCAACTATTGTAGGGGCGTTGAACTGCAGTTGGAGGGAACTTGGAAGGGCAACGGCAGCTGCGGCCTGAAGGTAAGTTGCAGGAAGAAGGCGCGGCCTACCGGAGGAGGGAGATGAGCAGCAGATAGGGATGGCTGGAAGGCTGCTGTTGATGCGGTAGAGGGGGCTGCAGCCTGCAGGAAGCTGCATGGGGGAGGCACGGCCTGCTGGAGCAGGGAGATGAGCAGCAGGTAGAGGTGGACAAAAGGCTGCTGTTGATACGGGAGAGGGGCAGTGGGGGCTGCAGCCTGCAGGGAGCTGTAGGGAGGAAGTCCAGTGAACAGTTTGTGGGGAGACGACAGAAGCGGTTGGGGTCCGCTGTAAGAGCTGTAGAAGCGGTTGACAGTAGCTTGGAGGATGGATGGAAAGATAAATATCTCGACGTGATCGAGCTATAGCCGGAGCACCATCTGGAACCATGGAGACGATCACCACCTTGGACAAGGGATAACTGGAGCACTACCTTGATGTCGGATACAACCCTCAAAAGGGAAAACACTCGGGAAAAACTAAATTCAGATTTTATAAAAAGCAGCCCCTAACTGTACGCACAACCTCTCCTAATTTTAAAGAGGCATGACCTANATTGAATAACATGAAAAAGTCAAGTCTATGGCATTGCCTCAGCTATTAAAGTTGAAATGTTGTTTTTTTTTTTTGCATCGCTGCATAGCACCATATTGCTAACATCGCTTTTGATTTATTTATTTTTTTTTGATGAGGTTGATGTGAAGCTTATTGCTATCGGAGTTTACCCAAACCATGTCACAAGACTCAATTTTATTAATGACTTGAACAAATGTTACATTGAAGATTCAAAGAAACAAGGATAACACACAAAGCAAAAATGTAAAACAAAGGATTGCAAATTAAGAATCAACAAAAGAAAATGCAAAAAGCTTGATGAGGGAGCCCGGGCGATGGTGCAAGGTGGGTGGCTGTGGTGAAGGCTGGAGAGGTGTCTTGCTGCTGTGGAANGAAGGATAACACACAAAACAAAAACGTAAAACAAAGGATTGCAAATTAAGAATCAACAAAAGAAAATGCAAAAAGCTTGATGAGGAGGGAGCCCGGGCGATGGTGCAAGGTGGGTGGCTGTGGTGAAGGCTGGAGAGGTGTCTTGCTGCTGTGGAAGGGAAGGACAACAAATCAACTATTGTAGGGGCGTTGAACTGCAGTTGGAGGGAACTTGGAAGGGCAACGGCAGCTGCGGCCTGAAGGTAAGTTGCAGGAAGAAGGCGCGGCCTACCGGAGGAGGGAGATGAGCAGCAGATAGGGATGGCTGGAAGGCTGCTGTTGATGCGGTAGAGGGGGCTGCAGCCTGCAGGAAGCTGCATGGGGGAGGCACGGCCTGCTNGCTGTGGCCTGAAGGTAAGTTGCAGGAAGAAGGCACGGCCTACTGGAGGAGGGAGATGAGCAGCAGATAGGGATGGCCGGAAGGCTGCTGTTGATGCGGTAGAGGGGGCTGCAGCCTGCAGGAAGCTGCATGGGGGAGGCACGGCCTGCTNGTTGAATAACATGAAAAAGTCAAGTCTATGGCATTGCCTCAGCTATTAAAGTTGAAATGTTGAGTTTTTTTTTTTGCATTGCTGCAGAACACCATATTGCTAACATCGCTTTTGATTTATTTATTTATTTTTGATGAGGTTGATGTGAAGCTTATTGATATTGGAGTTTACCCAAACCATCTCGCAAGACTCAATTTTTTTAATGACTTTAACAAATGTTACATTGAAGATTCAAAGAAAGAAGGATAACACACAAAGCATAAACGTAAAACAAAGGATTGCAAATAAAGAATCGACAAAAGAAAATGCAAAAAGCTTGATGAGGAGGGAGCCTGGGCGATGATGTAAGGTGGGTGGCTGTGGTGAAGGCTGGAGAGGTGTCTTGCTGCTGTGGAAGGGAAGGACAGCAAATCAACGATTGTAGGGGCGTCGAACTGCAGTTGGAGGGAACTTGGAAGGGCAACGGCAGCTGCGGCCTGAAGGTAAGTTGCAGGAAGAAGGCGCGGCCTACTACAGGAGGGAGATGAGCAGCGGATAGGGATGGCCGGAAGGCTGCTGTTGATGCGGCAGAGGGGGCTGCAGCCTGCAGAAAGCTGCATGGGGGAGGCACGGCCTGCTGGAGCAGGGAGATGAGCAGCAGGTAGAGGTGGACAAAAGGCTGCTGTTGATACGGGAGAGGGGCAGTGGGGGCTGCAGCCTGCAGGGAGCTGTAGGGAGGAAGTCCGGTGAACAGTTTGTGGGGAGACAACAGAAGCGGTTGGGGTCCGCTGTAAGAGCTGGAGAAGCGGTTGAAAGTAGCTGGGAGGATGGATGGAAAGATAAATATCTCGACGTGATCGAGCTATAGCCGGAGCACCATCCGGAACCATGGAGACGATCACCACCTCGGACAAGGGACAACTGGAGCACTACCTTGATGTCGGATACAACCCTCAAAATGGAAAACACTCAGGAAAAACTGAATTCAGATTTTATAAAAAGCAGCCCCTAACTGTACGCACAACCTCTCCTAATTTTAAAGAGGCATGACCTACCTTATGAAACATTTAAAATAAGAAGGAGAAAAAAAACCAGATTTCAGATTTTAGGAAAAGCTTTTTAAAATAAGAAAGGGGAATAAAAATCAGATTTCATATTTTATGAAAAGATATTGTATAATAAGAAAGGAGAATAAAATCAGTTATCATATTTTTGGAAAAAAAATTAAATTTAGAAAGTGCTGAGGGAAAGGTGATGGGGAGAGAAAGGAAAGGTGAGAAAAGGAAAGGAGGGCAAAGAGGAAAGAGGGAAGAGGAGGGAGGGGGGGGCCCTCCCTCCCTTGAGGACCGGTCAGTCCTCATCCAATCCTCGCGTCACTTATCTGACCGGTCAGTCCTCATCCAATCCTTGCGTCACTTATCTTCAACATCATCTGTGTTTGCTTCTTGTAAATGTGACACTCTTTACCTTTTAGTACAAAACTATTACAATGCTTGCTAATTTCAACCTTTAGTTTAACTACACCTTCAGGGTGACTAAATCAAGCTCTTCATGTTCTTGTGAATCTGGCTTTCTTAAAGATTGCAAAATCATTAAAGGCAATCCATCCCGTTAGATCCTTATGGTAAGAAATAATGTTATCCATACTTTGGGCATTAATCTTTTTCTGTTCTCTCCATGTGCNAGGCAGCCCCCCCTCCCTTGAGGACCGGTCAGTCCTCATCCAATCCTTGCGTCACTTATCTGATCGGTCAGTCCTCATCCAATCCTCGCGTCACTTATCTTCAACATCATCTGTGTTTGCTTCTTGTAAATGTGACACTCTTTACCTTTTAGTACGAAACTATTACAATGCTTGCTAATTTCAACCTTTAGTTTAACTACACCTTCAGGGTGACCAAATCAAGCTCTTCATGTTCTTGTGAATCTGGCTTACTTTCTTAAAGATTGCAAAATCATTAAAGGCAATCCATCCCATTAGATCCTTATGGTAAGAAATAATGTTATCCATACTTTGGGCATTAATCTTTTTCTGTTCTCTCCATGTGCAGAACTGCATTTTTTTAATGATCCCATGCTGTGTCTTTAATCAGATTTTTACCTATTTATTTTATCCGTGATTTCGACTCTTTCTATGCTATTTATTTGGGTATTTTTTTCTTGATTTTGTTGTATGATGAATGTAAGGTTGTCCTCAGCTGCTGTATATGCCTATTTCTTATTTTGTTACTCTGGTATTTTTATGGTCGAATCGCTCTCATTATCTTCCCAAGCTGATTGTGCTGGTTGAAGGGTGATGGTTTTCTTAATGCTGGTTTTTAATTATTTATTTATTTTTGTTTTTGTTTGAAATGTTTTCAGGTTCTTAGTGTTTTGACCTTCTCTTTCACCTGTTTTGTTGGCTACAATGCAACCAACTTATGATTATTCATATGGTGCAGTTGGCATTCATTGTTGAGTTGCTTATTTAGTTGGATGGTTCTTGTTGGATGATAATTGCTATTTTTTGGCAATATAATTCATGATTTGGAAAATGTTTTCTTCTACAGTTATAGTTTTGACATTAGTGGTCGTGACTAGTTTAGTACTGATATTAGTTGCCTTTTGTATATCTTGAGATTTTATTCTTGTTGTTTGTCACTTTGTCCTGTTTTGCTAAGATTCTCTATATTTATTCTCCAATCCCGACATTGGTAGGGAAGTGGTTGTTTTATACTATTTGTCTTTTATTTTATTATGTGATGATCTTTATACTAATTGTTGTTGCTTCAGATCTCTTGTCTACAAAAGTTTAATCTTTCTTTTTTCCTTTTTTTTTTGCTTGCAATTTCGTCAGTCTTAGCAGCAAAATGGCCTTTATTTGCAGCTGCAGCGGTATGGATTAACGGCTATCAATTGCTTTCTCTCTGAGTCATTGATTGGTGGATTGTATGGGCATTAAACATATCTTATAAGAAGCTCTAATGCGTTTGGAATTTTATTGTAAACATTTTTCTTTAAATCTCATAATTAAGTATTCTAATCGTTTGGCATTTCTTTTGCTTGGCGTTTTCCAATTTTCTGATCATTTGTAGGAGGAACTGTTGGTACTCGCTCTCTCCGTGAGAAACCATAAGAAAAATAAATATGAAGCAATGATGTAATATCAATCAGAATCAAGATAAACTTTACTGCACTATTTCATAACTTGGGAAATGTGATGTATTACATTTTTTGAGCTTTTTTTTTTCATAAAGAGCATTGTTCGGCTCCTAATTTTATTACACCAGAAAAAAATTTACATCAAAAGGCCAAAGGTTTCACTACACTCCACCACACTACAACTCACAAAAATAAAAAACCTAAGAGCCTAAGGCCAAAGTAAAGCTCACACAAACTAAAAGCTCCTAAGGCCTAGCTGCCTAATTCGCACACTGATTTCCCTCACGATGGACGAACCTGCAAAAAACTTTGGAGCGCAAAGATATGCATTTTATACATGTTAATAAATCAAGAATATTCCTTGTGATACTTACAAATATTCCAGAGAACCAGCTAAATAATGACAGTATGCCAGCCACAACAAATAAACAATTTCAAAGCAGATAAAACAGCATCTGCCTCAGCCGTAAGAGGATTAGCAGCAAGAGAAGGTGCAGAAAACTAGCAAACACATTTACCAAACTGATTCCTACACATTTTTTTGTGCTTTCTTTCACTTCGGCCATGATTTGTAGTAGATTTATTTAACTGAATATTTATTGTTAC
Organism: Phalaenopsis hybrid cultivar; assembly: GCA_002079205.1. Classification (NCBI taxonomy): domain Eukaryota; kingdom Viridiplantae; phylum Streptophyta; class Magnoliopsida; order Asparagales; family Orchidaceae; genus Phalaenopsis; species Phalaenopsis hybrid cultivar. The sequence goes on from JXCR01146276.1 coordinate 119,619, forward strand.
AAGAGGTCGAATAGCTAAAACAGTACAGAGCTGCAACGAAGAATATCAAGAGATGAGACCAAGGAAAAAAAAAGGGAAATTTGCATACATATCACACAATTTTTATGTATTTAGATATCGAAGACCTAAACTTTAATATTTACATTTATAACACTTTAGTATCATAAAAAAATGCATGAAAGATGTATTGTACATTTCAAAGTAATAGTGATATTTTTAATGCGTAAATGATTTGAGTGCTATGCATATAAATATGAAATTTTTGGTGTTGGATCTGCAAATGCATTAGAATTGTGAGATATATATGCAAGTGTCCCAAATAGAAATAGTTCTCAGTAGAAATTATTGGTGGAGGGAAAGATTCATATAGGTAACCTCAATCAAGTAGAGATTCTATTGATGATGATGTATAGGAATATAAGAATATTAAGTAAAGGAATTGCATGGGACTTATATTTGAGGTTAATGTTGTAGAAGAAATTTTATTTCTTGATTNTTCAGTAGAAATTATTGGAGGGAAAGATTCATATAGGTAACCTCAATCAAGTGGAGATTCTATTGATGATGATGTATAGGAATACAAGCATATTAAGTAAAGGAATTGCATGGGACTTATATTTGAGGTTAATGTTGTAGAAGAAATTTTATTTCTTGATTTTTGTTGGCGGCTTGGGTACACTGCGCCTAGTTTGAGAAAATTGAGCTCAAATTAAAATTAAAATTTTGAATCATATACTACTCAAAATTGACTTGAAATCAAAATTATTTGATGTGAGCTCAAATGACTCAAAATAATTTGATTCCACATTTGATTGAAATCGATTTTGATTCCACTCAAAATCAACTGCATAATCAATTTTATGCCTAAATATATATTGTATATGATGTTCTATGCATTTCTTTAAATGGTTATGTTAGATTCTAGTATTGATGCGAATATAAAGTAAAGGAATTCTGTGGGAATTGTATTTTAGGTTAATTTTTTATTAGTAATTTTATTTCTTGATTTTTGATGGCCAGCTTGGGGTAAATATTGAGACTAGTTTGGGCAAATTTGACTCAAATTAAAATCATAATTAACTTGAAATCAAATTTATTTGACTTGAGCTCACTGGAGTTGGATTGTAATTTTAGTAGTAGTAGCTCTAGTGACGGAAATATAAATTTGGGTGATCAAATTATTAAAAGGTTTGAACGCTTTAGATTTTTCGAGTCTATTGTTCAAAATAATGGCTATATTGATGGGGATGTTATTAGTAGAATTCAAGTTGGTTGGTTAAGTGGAGGAATGCTTCGGGCCTATTGTATGATAGAAAAGTACCGCTTAGACTGAAAGGAAAATTTATAAGATGGTGGTGAGACCTACAATGCTATATGGCATTGAATGATGACCTTTAAAAGAGAAGCATAAACCTAAGTTAAGTGTTGCCGAGATGAGAATGATTAGGTGGATAAGTGGCTTTACACTTAGAGACAATATTGGAAAATGAATATATCTGTGATAGGGTTGGTGTGGCTTCTGTGACGGACAAAATTAGAGAAAGTCGTCTTAGATGGTTTAAAATGAATATATCCGTGATAGTGTTGGTGTAGCTCCAGTGACAGACAAAATTAGAGAGTCGTCTTAGATGGTTTGTCACATTAACGTCGACCATCTGATGACCCGATTAGAAGAGTATACGTTTTAGATTCGACTTATGTTGAGAAAGACAGAGGTAGACCTAGGATGACTTGGGCATATTGTATAAAAAATGATCTTAATTTATTAGAATTAANATAATTGTTGGTGCTTCAGATCTCTTGTCTACAGAAGTTTAATCTTTCTTTTTCCTTTTTTTTTTGCTTGCAATTTCGTCAGTCTTAGCAGCAAAATGGCCTTTATTTGCAGCTGCAGCGNGTGCTTCAGATCTCTTGTCCACAGAAGTTTAATCTTTCTTTTTTCCTTTTTTTTTGCTTGCAATTTCGTCAGTCTTAGCAGCAAAATGGCCTTTATTTGCAGCTGCAGCGGTATGGATTAACGGCTATCAATTGCTTTCTCTCGAGTCATTGATTGGTGGATTGTATAGGCATTAAACATATCTTATAAGAAGCTTTAATGCATTTGGAATTTTATTGTAAACATTTTTCTTTAAATCTCATAATTAAGTATTCTAATCGTTTGGCATTTCTTTTGCTTGGCGTTTTCCAATTTTCTGATCAGTTGTAGGAGGAACTGTTGGTACTAGCTCTCTCGGTAAGAAACCATAAGAAAAATAAATATGAAGAAATGATGTAATATCATTCAGAATCAAGATAAACTTTACTGCGCTATTTCGTAACTTGGGAAATGTGAAGTATTACATTTTTTGAGCTCTTTTTTTAATAAAGAGCATTGTTCGGCTCCTAATTTTATCACACCAGAAAAAAATTTACATCAAAAGGCCAAAGGTTTCACTACACTCCACCACACTACAACTCACAAAAAAAAAACCAAAGAGCCTAAGGCCAAAGTACAGCTCACACAAACTAAAAAAGAAAAAACAAACCCTCATTTACCAAAGTGAATAAAAGGAATATTCAAGCAATCATCACGAAGCAGCCCTGAAAGCTCCTCCAGAATTTTGCTAGTAACAATAAATTTCTCTAAAACAAAACCAAGCCTAGCTCTGAAAGCTCCTCCGGAATTTTGGTAGTAACAATAAATTTCTCTAAAACAAAACCAAGCCTAGCCACCTAATTCGCACATTTGCTAGTAACAATAAATTTCTCTAAAACAAAACCAAGCCTAGCCGCCTAATTTGCACNGGAATTTTGCTAGTAACAATAAATTTCTCTAAAACAAAATCAAGCCTAGCCCTGAAAGCTCCTTCGGAATTTTGGTAGTAACAATAAATTTCTCTAAAACAAAACCAAGCCTAGCCGCCTAATTCGCACATTTGCTAGTAACAATAAATTTCTCTAAAACAAAACCAAGCCTAGCCGCCTAATTTGCACNATGCACTTCTGTGCTCCCTGTCTTCTATCCTTTTACAAGCAAAACTGGGTCATATAAATGATTAAAAATTGCCATAATTCATGTCTCTTTTGGATCCCTCTATCTTTTAATGCTAATTATTTGCCATTATTTTATTCTCTCTCTCTCTCTCTCTCTCTCTCTCTCTCTAAAATGCTGCAACTTGTCTCTTTTAGGCCTTGTTTAGTGAGCATCTATCAGCTGCTTTATTCCTTAACATCCTAACATATCATAATTTCTTTTTTATTTTCATGAGAAAATGAATACTGAAGGTTGAAGAAATCATAGCCTCATAATCATGTGTGTAATTGCATGATATCTTTTTTTATTTTAGTTAGAGTGACATGATTTATTTTGTATCAAATTACACAATATATCATAGGTTTAAAAAATCAAACATTTATATACATGATAGCAGATTTTTTAATCTTTTTTCACTTTTTTTTTTTTTTTCTGGTCCTTNTATCCATCAGCTGCTTTCTTTCTTAACATCCTAACATATCATAATTTCTTTTTTATTTTCATGAGAAAATGAATACTGAAGGTTGAAGAAATCATAGCCTCATAATCATGTGTGTAATTGCATGATATCTTTTTTATTTTAGTTTGAGTGGCATGATTTATTTTGTGTCAAATTACACAATATATCATAGGTTTAAAAAATTAAACATTTATATACATGATGGCTGATTTTTGAATCTTTTTTCACTTTTTTTTTTTTTCTGGCATGAGAGTAAATTAGTATTTCTCCTTTTCAATATTTTTTTATTAGAACATTTACATATCTAACACTTAAAACTTCAATTTTTACATTAAATGCAAAGTTTGGGTTTTAGATATGTAAATATATAAGAATTAACTGGCATGCATGTAAATGCTCTTTTTTTTATTATTCATATTATTATTATTATTATTATTATTTTTTGAAGACCCATGTTTGTATTGTTGGCCAGTGCTGCAATTTCCGTTGAGCTGATGTGATTAGGGAAAATATTAGGATTGCAAGCATTAGGTAGCAATTTGGGAGAATTACATATAGACCACTCGAAACATTGATATTTACAAATAAATCACCAAGCTGGTTTTTTTGAACTACAGCACCATTGTATTTATACGTTCCACGATTTTTTATAATTTGATAAAGTGAAAAATATGCGTCGGCGTTTNACTCTTTTTTTATTATTCATATTATTATTATTATTCTTATTATTATTTGAAGGTCCATGTTTGTATTGTTGGCCAGTGCTGCAATTTCCGTTGAGCTGATGTGATTAGGCAAAATATTAGGATTGGAAGCATTAGGTAGCAATTTGGGAGAACTGCATATAAACCACTCGAAACATTGATATTTACAAATAAATCACCCAGCTGATTTTTTTTGAATTACAGCACCGTTGTATTTATGCGTTCCACGATTTTTTATAATTTGATAAAATGAAAAATATGCGTCGGCGTTTTACCATGATTTTGATATTTGAGTGAGAATTTGAAAAATGTATGAGGGGTTGATATGTAATTATCAAGTTTCAGGTGGTCTGTATGAAATTGGCCTAAACCTTTTTGATTGAAGCTCTTATGAGACCTGAGAGTGTTGTCTTGAAATCGCAAGTTAGCACATCAAGCTAAGATGTGGGGCATTTTATTGCAGTAAAGGGGTCTAATGACTCTTTCTTCTTTTAGTTAAAATGAAACTATATATATATATATAATGGGGTGGTGGTTGGGGTGGGGGAGATGGATTGAGAAATTGATTTGAAATGTTAGTGTAAAATAATATCATGGAGGATTGTTTTTATATTTTATCAATCACTAATCTTTAATTGACTTACCATTAGATATATGGCTTTGATAAGTTTTATGATCATTTAGTAGTGCACTTGTTGTACTTTGAAGTATGTTGGGGATAAAAATGTTTGATTTTTCATCTTGTGTGATAAGATGCCTCTAGGTTTGTTGCTACATCCTACTCCTGGTGTCATGTTATGTGAATCTTGTGGTAGTGCTTGGAGAGTTTGAATAAAATTTTAACTTTTGGGTGAAGGTCATCAAATAGTTTGTATTGCAATTTTGATGGAGAGTAATTAAAATGCGGGTTTGATTATGCTGAAACATTGAATGAATATTGTGAAAGATGAGAGATGTCGGGGTAAAGGCCTCGAAGATTGATGTGAATGATACATCAAAGAAGGGAAGTTATCGATATTCGCTATAGTGTGAAATGCAACATATCTCCAAACTCTTTTGGATAGGTCAGAATCTCCATAGGGTGAAAGTTGGATTTAGTTATTCATTAGCATTCTATAGATTTTTATAGTTGTTGAGTCTAATGATCGATATCATCAACAAAATTATGATTGACAATTGTATCCAAATATGCACATAACATTAATGTATCAATCAATTTTTTTTTAAAAAATTAAATGAACAAGATAGTTGAAAATGGTAGTGTCTTTCTCATGGTGATGGTTCTATATTTCCCTTGTATTAAAAAAAAACTGTAAAAAGTGTTGAGCGCATGCGCATGCTCGAAAGATCATTAAGATTGTGTAGAAAGTGTGAAAATGTTATGAATAGATACTTGCACTTATATACAAGCTCCTAGGAATACAAGTAGATTTCACTACTTTTGCGCAATGATGGCAAATAAAATTCCTCAATGTCATTAATAATGTCTCTTTCATTAGTGAAGATTATCGTGCAATAACGATTGTGAGTGTATGTATTCTAAGAGCAATGATAGTGGATCGTGATTTGCAAATTTGATCAATAATGAACATGCAACACTTACAGGAAAACATTTAAATAAGATTGTATATATAGGCTCATAAGCTTTTGGACTATTAGTTAATAATACCATATGTATTAGATTAATAGACATATAAATATGTATATTATACAATACATATGACAGGAATATGAACAACTTGAAGCATGGTTATGGTTTGTTGAAATGATATATATGTTTATGGAGATTTTATCGGTGATAGATGAAAAATAATTAATATGTATCTCCTCATTGCCTCATTATAAGCAAAATCATACTCAATCTTCCTCATCATAATATCAACACTATGATACAAATGAGATTCAACCCCATTCACTTGATTATGTAGATTTATGATCTCCTTTTTGAATCATCATTTGTTCCATAAGAGAATACAGAGAAATAGACTTAGAAGCAGATGGTTTAGGAGCAGGAGTAGGAGCAAAAGTAGGAGCTGAAGTAGAAGGTATGTTAACTCCAGTCCTTTGTCTAGTCCCAAAATGTATCTCATATTTTTCCAAATTTGTTTTCCTATGGGTTTATGATATGGTAAAGTTTCTTCCCAAGTTGCATACTTCACTTTAGAACCAACACACAAAGTAGTAATAAGAGAACGGTAGCCCAAACCTCATGTAGTTCCTCCTCTCGAAGAAACAAGCATGTTGGTATAAATGAGGGAGCCAATGCCAATAGGTTTCTTCATCTAAATAAAATAGTTTAAAATGGCTCTCTCACGGGTTGCCTCACTAAAATGGTTGGTAGACAATAATCTTACAAAGATAAAATAGTGTCAGGCTCGAGAATGAACATTAAGTTTTGAAAAAAAAAGTTTACTCATTGCCCATTCTTAATTTTCCAAACTCCATTTCCATCAGTCAAAAATCTCATTATCTCATCTAATTCAGCGTCAGTAGGATGGAACTCGGAAAAGCAACAGGTAGGAACATTGCGCAGTTGGTATATGTGGTTAATCTGAACAGAACTAATATCCACATATTGCCCACACACAAAAACCAAATCATCTGATTCATCGGGCAAGTTGGTATAAAATTCATGAACAACAGTAATCACAAAAACGATAGTGAAATAACAAAAGTTTTGTCATTGTCGCTTTACAATCAAGTACTCAATAGTACCACCGGGACGTAGAAAACTACATTCTGTAATCAGCTTCTTTGATTGCAGATCATCATATTTTTCCCGTGCCCTTGCACGGACAAACTTATCAGAATCAAAAGTTGCCTTTTCCTTGCCTCTCTTCATTTTAAGAGCCATGTGTAATCTAAAAATTTTCAAGATAAATTCCAAAAATCACTATCTCAACTTCAAAGAGGCTCCTAAAAATTTAATCCAAACATAAATAACCATTTAACCATGGATTTCACATTATTTTCATCAAATCCTCTAATTTTTGACGTAATCCACAATGTGGGTGAAATCCATTGTCAAATCAAAATATTTCAAAGCTAGGGTGAAGATCTTACCTAGAGATGAAGAAATCTTAAGTTTGGAAGCCTATATCCAAGCCATTCAAGCAGAAATTGAAACCCTAGGGGGGGAAAATGCAAAAAATGGAGAAAGGAGACGAACCAAGGGTAAAAATGGAAAAATGGGTGGGTCTAAGCACTTAAAACGACTCACGGGATAGTTCAGCGCTATAGCGTCGGACAATGGTGCTATAAAATCGGGCAGTGGTGCTATAGCGCCATGCTTAGCCTGATGAACGACGCTATACCCATTCAGATTTAAAAATATATATATATATATATATTTGAAAAGGAAATATAAAATCTAGGATGCAGAAAAGCTCTTTTTCAAATTTTAATGGCCAATTTTTCACTTATTGAGTTCGGCACCAACCCAAAATTTCAAATTTACAAATTCTAATTTGAATACATAAGACCACTTTTTCACAACACAATAAAGTGTTTTCTAATATTAATCATAAGTTCAATACAACATCACAAACACCAAGACATCACTTAGATGTTCATACAACACATACAATACAAACCACACTAAGTCTTAAAACAAATTCTATAGGCACACTACACGGAAATACACAACATTAAGAACAGAAATATCAATATAAAAACAATCTTTAGGACCACTCCTGATCAGTTGTGATATTTTCCATTCCACTCACCAAACAATTTCTATCGTAGCAATGGTAGAAATGAGCACAGGGAAATTTCTTAACAAACTTATCGTCGATCCACTTGCTGGTGTTATATATAGTCACTTGACTATCTTGGAAGCACACCAAACTATTGAATTGTAGTTTCAGCTGTCAGTCCATTTGCTCGTAATGGTGGAACAACTTTTCAACCCTTGAATGTAGAAGATAAATCTCACCTTCAATCTTCTCAATTTTTTCCTTGAGGCACTCCAAACTTACTGCGAGATATTCATTGAAATATGCTTGAGCATCCTTATGCAGCAACTTCTTCTCTTCAAATGTCTCATTGCCATATGTCTCTATGATTTCTCAAATGAAATTTACACTCTCAAATCTCTTTAAAATACTTAGGAATGTCGTAGGGATACTTTAAATCCCATCTTAGGTAGTTTTATAAAGAGGAAAAAGAAGAGAAACCATAATTTTGGCAGTTTTTAGGAATTATTCAAACTGTTGCGCTATAGCTCCAAACCAACATTCTCCATTTTCAAATTTATTTCTTCCACTCTTCAAGTCCTTTAATATAATAATGTTTTGTGCTAAAAATTGTATAAGACTCACAGTCACTATATAGAGCTCATCACAACAACAATTTAAGTCCAAATCACACCGATAACTATGGGTTGCCTCTCATAAAACACTTGGTTTAACGTCTTCAACCCGACATAACCATTATTTTACTTAGGTCTAACCCAACATTAGGATCACTTCAAATGTAGGACTCTCTCCACTCACGCAAGCTTTTAATCTGTGTCCATTACCTTGATCACTCTCGCAGTTTTTTGATTTTTAATATCAACTACTCCATATAAATATACTTTTACCACAATAAATGGTCCTGACCACCTAGATTTAAGTTTTCCTAGAAATAATTTCAATCTTAAATTATAAAACAATACTTCTTGCACAAACTTACAATGCATTTTCAGAATTTTCTGCTAATGCATAATTTTTATTTTATCCTTATGAATTTTGGCATTCTTATAAGCTTCATTTCTCAATTCATCAAGCTCACTTAATCGCAGTAATCACTTATCCGCAACATCTTTCAAATTATAATTATACTCTTTAATTCCCCAATACATTATATGCTCCAACTCAACTGACAAGTGTCATGTTTTTACGTATATGAGCCTATATGGTGTATTCCTATAAGTGTTTTATAAGCAGTCTTATAGGCCCATAAAGAATTATCAAGTTTAGCAGACCAATCAGTCCTTTTAGGATTTACCATTTTTTTTTTTAATATTCTTTTAATTTATTGATTAGATACTTCTGGTAAATCACTAGTCTGAGAATGATAAGCTGTGGCAATTCGATGTTTAATCCTAAATTTTTGAGTTAAAGTTTCTGTCATTCTATTCTTGAAATGACTTCCCCTATTTATAATGATAACTCGTGACATTCCAAATATTGTGAAAATATTCTTTCTTAAAATTTTGCTAACCTTTTAGCATCACAGTGAGGTAAATGAATTGCTTCAATACACATAGAAAAATAATCCACAACTATTAAAATATAAATTTTTCCATAAGATGGTACAAATGGTCCCATGAAATCTAATCCCCAAACATCAAAGATTTCAACCTCAAGAGTAAAATTTAGGGGCATTTCATCTCTTCTAGAAGTATTGCATACTCTCTGACATCAATCACATATTTATATATAATTGTTAACATCCGTAAAAAAATAGGTCAATAAAATCCAGATTGTAAGATCTTAAATGCAGTCTTATTTACTCCAAAATGTCCCCCAAAATCTAATTTATGACATTTTTGAATAATTTCTTGAGTTTCTTCTAGTGGTACCCATCTTTGAGTGATTAAGTCCATGCATTGTTTATATAAATAAGGGTCATCCCATAAGTAAAATTTTGAATCATAAATGAACTTAATTTGATTGCTATCTAATCAGTAGGGTAAAATATTACTAACCAAGCAGTTCACTATATATCAACATACGACAAAATTTGTCATTCATTAATCCCATATAATTGTTCATCAGGAAAATTCTCATTAATTTCATCATTTAAATCTCTTTCATTTTCATGTTCAAGCTTTGACAGATTATCAACTATTTGATTATCAGTACCCTTCCTATCTACAACTTGAAAATCAAATTCTTGCATTAAAAAGAACCATCTAATTAATCGTGGTTTTGCTTACTTCTTCATCATTAAATATTTAATAGAAGAATGGTTAGTATGCACAATACATTTAGTTCCAAAATATAATATCTGAATTTATCAAAAGTAAACACTATAGCTAATAATTCCATTTTAGTGGTAGTATAATTAATTTAAGTTTTATTAAGGGTTTTACAAGCATAATATATTACCTTGAACATTTTGTCATATCTTTGTCGTAAAATAGCCCCTATAGCATAATTACTAGCATCACATATTACCTCAAAAGGTTTTGTCCAGTCAACTGAAACAATAATAGGTGTAGTAATTAATTTCTTTTTTTAATAAATTAAAGACATTTATGCACTCTTCATTATAATCAAAGTTGACATCTTTTTCTAAAAGTTGGCATAAAAGGCTTCGAAATTTTTTAAAAATATTTAATATAACGTTTGTAGAATCATGCATGTTCTAAAAAGCTTTTTATTCCCTTAACACTTGTAGGTGGTGGTAATTCAACAAAAACTTGAATATTTTCTGGATCAACTTTCATGCTTTTTTCATAAATTTTATGCCCTAACATAATTTCTTCTGCAACCATAAATTGACATTTTACCCAATTGAGAATAAAGTTTGTTTTTTCACAGCGCTTCAGAACTCTTGCTAAATGATCTAAACATAAATTAAACAAGGTCCCGAAAACTGAGAAATCATCCATAAAAATTTCAATTTCCTTCTCAATTAAATCACAAAAAATTGACATCATACATCTCTGAAAAGTTGCAGGGGCATTATATAATCTAAATGACATTCTTCTAAAAGCAAAAGTTCCATAAGGACTAGTTAAAATTGTTTTCTCTTGATCCTCAGGAGTAATAGGTATTTGGTGGTATCCATAATATCCATCCAAAAAGAAAAAAAATAACAGCGTCCATCTAGTGTATCCAACATTTGATCCAAAAAGGTAAAGGAAAATGGTCTTTTTAGTGGTAATATTTAATTTTCTATAATCAATGCAGATTCGTCATCCAATAACTTGTCTTGTCAGAATTAATTTATTCCTTTCATTTTCAACCACAGTAACTTCTTCTTTCTTAGGAGTACAATGAATTAGACTAACCCAAGAACCATCTGAAATTGGATAAATAACTCCAACATCCAACCAATTTAAAATTTCTTTCTTAACTACATCTTTCATTATATGATTCAATCTCTGATGCAGGTGATTTTAGTGTGTTAATTTTGCAAATATCTTTCACAAAATACACACGACAAATATAATAGTAAATATACAAATTAATCCCACAAAAATATATTTAATGAAAATAGTTTATCTTTTAAAACTCTTTAAACTGTCAAATCTCCTAAAAATAACGCAAGTATTCTTATCGCCCAAGTAATAAAAGATTCTAATGGAGTTTTAGATATCAATCCCATAGGGAAGTTGGAAATGTCTATTAGTAAATTTTTAAGGTTATAATGTGAGCTACAATTTTAAACTACAAAAGTGAAGCGCTAAATTTGAATATAAAGTAATAGAGTGAATGCTAAATGAAATGCAGTAAAAAGACAAATTTAATTAAACTAATTGCTAAGCTTTCAAAAGTAAAATTACGAAAACTAAACAAAGTTTTTGTGACGAAGAGTTTAAATTTAAGAAAACATCATTCCCTTTTACAATGAGTATATGTATTGTGAAGAAATTAAAATCATTTGAAAACATATATAAATTGTTTTATGCCAAATATGAGCAATCATATTATTTACCCTTTTTTGAATGCATAAAGAACATTGACTAATCTAGAGTTTGGTCCCTAATTTCATGGTTAGGTTGGGAGGATACTGTCCGCCACTTAAGAGCTCCCATTACTCCCTCACCTGAGGGCTAACAATCTCACATTAGTTTCCAATCAACTGGACCAAATTGTGGATTTTAATATGTCACCTTAAAATCTCCAATTCTACATCCAACAAAATATATTTCCATATTTATTTGCACTTAACTCCATAGATGACATCCTCTCCCATGAAATCAAATGTGATTCTCACAATGTTGTAGAAATCAGAGCCCTTTTGGAACATATATTTCTCAACATATTTTAACAATTCAATTGACCATATTGAAAAGTAAATGAAGATCGGAGTTTAAATCATCACAAATTCATGACATTTAAAACTACATAAAACAAAATCAATTCTTCACAAAACCATATCTCAAAGTAGGGAGAAGGATAAAGAAGACTATTCAGAATTCATAAGAAGGATACGCTAAAACACGAATTTCATATATAAAAAATAAATTTACAAAATAAAAGAAATAAAAGACATAACTTATCTCACAATCATTCCCAAGCAAATCCCTAGAAGTTCTCTTCAAGTCTTTCTCTCCTTATAAACACTATCAATTCTCTCTTAGAAGTGTAATGAAGAAGAAATCTCTCACCTTCCCTTTCCTCTTACAATCATTGAAGAAAATCTTTAAGCTGTTGACTCTCTCTCTCTCACCCTCCTTTACACAATACACACCTAACTTCTCAAAAACCCTCTCTTTATTAAAGGTTGTCTCCCTCCAAAAGGAATTCAAAATTCCCTCCAAAATTTTATCCAAAGGTCAACCCTTTTCAATTCAAAAGACGTGTCCATTGATCCAAAAGACATATCCCTTCATAAAAGAACTTTTCAAAGTGTCTAGATGCATTAAACCACTCCAAGGGGTGTTCAGAGCAAGTGCCCCTTTGAAAATTCACACAAAATTCATTCTGAACCGCCTTAATAAGCAAAAAGTCTTCTTTGGTGCATCTGAAGCCAATTCTGGCATATCTGGCGCCAGCTTGCTTAAGTCTGCGTTGTTCTAGGTTTTGGCACTTCAGGCACTAAATCTAGCGCATATGGCGCCAGCTCTCTGTAAAATGGCGCTTCTGACGCAAATCTGACGTATGTATCATCATCTCTCTGTAAAATGGTGCTTCTGGTGCCAATCTAATGTATATAGCGCTAGTTCCGGTGCATCTAGCGCCAATCTGGCGCATCTGGAGCTAATCTAGCACATCTCGCGCCATAATTCCCAAAATTTGTTGTTTTGCCTCCAAATTTCGTTATATTTATTACTTTTGCTTCAAATGCCTAAATATCATATACCTGCAATAAAAACATGAAAATACCATTCTTTAGAGTGCAATATCATAAAAATAAACATAAAATATATACTTAAAATAACATATTATTTTAGTGTATCAATCTCCTTTAAGTATTAGCCCCAGGCTTATGATTATCTACTATGAGAATTCAGTGCACACAGATTGAAGGACTGATTTCTTTAATATCAGTTAATGTCCATCCAAAGGATTGTTAATGATTCTTTAATATTTCTAATAATTTTCCTTCTTGTTCTGCAGTCAAATCAGAGGATATAATAACATGTAATGTAGATGAGTTTCCCAAAAATGCATACTTTAAATGAGTAGGTAAAAATTTCATTTCAGGTTCAGGAAGTTTTTTAATAGATTGAGTCAGAGGTATACTATTCTCAGTAGTATCTAAATTTTATATTATTCCTGAACATAATTTAAATCCTCAATAATCATCTCATTTGATTCATCTTCAGAACCTCATTGAGTCTCAGCTTCTTGTTCTTCTTCTAAAATGACTTCATCTTTTTGATCCAATATGACTTCACATATATTTTGAAAACTGTTAGCAATCATATCTTCAATAATATCCATTATATAACATTTTCCATCAGGATACTTTATTATTTTAAGAACATTAAATGTAACTTTTTTGATCATTAACTCTCATTATTAATTCTCCTTTTTGCACATCTATCATTGCTCATCTGGTAGCAAGAAAATGTCTCCATAAAATAATAGAAATTTCTTTTTCTTCTTCCATATCTAATACAATAAAATCAATAGGGAATATAAATTTATTCACTTTAACTAGTACATCTTATATAACCCCTTTAGGATAAGTGATAGATCGATCAACTAATTGAAGGGTTACAATAACAGGATAAATATCTCCTAAAACTAACCTTTTGAATATAGATAGAGGCATAAGATTAATGTTTGCTCCTAAATCACATAAAGCTTTTCCACAAAATTTTTCTGCAATTGCACAAGGTATGGTAAAGCTACTAGGATATTTGAGTTTTCAAGGAAGCTTTTTCTTTGCTAAGTGCAAAAGTCTCATGATCTACAAATTTTTTTTTTATTTAAAACTTCTTTCATAAATTTGGCATAACTTGACATCTATTCCAAAGCCTCAACAAAAGGGATATTAATTGTAAACTTCTTGAATATTTCAAAAAATTTAGAAACTGTTGATACAATTTTTGTTGTTTAAGTCTTTGAGGAAAAGGTGGTGGTGGTCTTTCCAAATTAATCTTAGTTGGAGAGTTAGGTGTTTGTGTTTCCTTAGGAATAACTTCTTCAGATCTTTCAATCTCTTAAACTTTTCTCTCAACTTCAATTTTTTTTTTTGAACTACAACATTTAACTTTTTTCCACTCCTTAGTTGGACTGCTTTAACTTGCTCTGGCACTTTACTTTTTTTCTTTAGGATAAATCTTTATATTGCTAGGAAGTGTTCCCTGAGGCCTATAGTCAAGTGCATTAGCAATTTGTCCCAGTTGATTCTCCATATTTCTAATAGCAGCATTTTGACTTTGTAAATGATTACCCATTTGCAACATTAGTTCTTCCATAGACAACTTCTTCTTCTTAACTTGTTGATTAAATCCAGGAGAATAAGTAGGTCTAAAGTTAGCATTACTCTGTTTGTTCTAATTTCCCAATGGGTTAACTTAAGTATTACCATATTGTTGACTTCCACCACTATGAATGTTGTTCCAGTTAAAGTTATGATGATTTTTCAAACCTGGGTTATAATAATTTGAATATGGGTTATTGGGTATGTTGATAGCATTTATAGTTTCTATTGAAGTATGAGAATGAATCATTTGTCCTAATTAATTTTCTTCAACCATTTGGGATGTTGGAGAAAAATTCATTTCAGTTTGGTCAATCTTCCAAGATAATGCAACAATTATACATGAAATCATTGAGACACCATCATTATCATGAATACTAGCTACTTTTTTTAGGATTTACCCTATCAGAAGGTCATTAAAAATTATTTGTAGTTATTTTTTCAATTAATGAATAAGCTTTGTCAAAGGGTTTAGACATTAATGAACCTCCAACAATAACATCTATAATAGATCTAAGAGATCCTACTAACCCATTATAAAAAGTATGAATGATTAACCAGTTTGGCAAAGCATGATGTGGATACTTTCTAAGGAATTCCTTAAATCTTTCCCAAGCTTCATATATAGACTCTCCTTCATACGGAGTAAAAGAAGTAATATCATTTATGAGCTTCGCAATTTTTGAAGGTGGAAAACACTTAGCCAAAAAATTTTTAGCTAAATCTCCCCAAGTTCTAATAGATCCAGGTGCTAACAAATTTAACCACATCTTATTTTTATCTCTTAATGAAAAAGGAAAAAGTATAAGTCTTACAACATTATTTGATACACTAACATATTTAAATGTAACACAGTTCTAAAAAACTAGCTAAATGTAAATTAGGATACTCAGATGGTGTTCCTCCAAACTGATTATTTTGTACCATTTGTATAATCAAAATATTTAAGTTCAAATGAGTTTTCTTCTTCAGCAGAAGTTTGAATGAGTAAAATGAATTTCACTAATGTAGGGTTCGCATAATCCCTTCAAGGTTTTTGTAAATTTTGATGCTCATTTTCAGCAGTTTGAATTTCAATATTGTTTTTCCTTCTCTTGAGAATTGTGAAGCCTTCCTTGTTTTTGAATTTAACTAATATTCTTTTCTAATTCAAAATCGTAAGGTACTAAAGTTTTAGATCCAGAACTACGCATAAACAATGTAAAAACTGCAGAAAATAAAATAACACACCAAAAATGAAAATATTATTTTTGAATTTTGAATTTTGAATTTTTTTTTGGTTTTCAATTTTTCAATTTTTTTCAAAATTTTTTAATTTTTAAAACTACAATTCAAATAAAATTGCAAGTTAAAAAATTTCATCGCACTCTCCGGCAACGACGCCAAAAACTTGACTCAACCCGCACTTACGTGTATCTTTAATCTCCTTAATTTTGCCAGAAAATATATCTCAATTTATATCTAGCGGCTAGTGTGAACACTTGCAATGATTTATAAATTATATAACAGATTTTCACACTAGAGGTATTACGTAAGTATACGTATCGTTTTAAGTAATATTGGATTTTCTTTAAAAACCCTAGCATCGATCCCACGAGGAATGCAGTAACTATTAAAATCAACTTACAGTAATTCTATTTAATTGCAATCTAAAAAGATTAAAAATTTAAAATGATATGGTTACTAAAAGTTACTACTAAAATAGCTTAAAAGAAAACAACAACTAAATGTAAAAGCTTAGCAAAATAAAACAACAAGTTCATATATTATGGAAAAAAAACCTTTCTTTTGCAAAGAGATTTTAATAAATGTAGGATTCAAATAATTTAAGACAAAATTGAGATATTGTGATAAATTGAAGCATACCTTATTCTTTACCCCCTCCCGGTGCTTGCAAAGTACATTAGCTAACTTAAGGTCGATTCCTTAACATCTCGACTCCACATCAGTGCTATCTAGACTCTTATGTCTAGATGCCCCTAGCCTATGCCATCGTAATGACCGAATCCTAGCATCTGGGTACTAAACCTTAAGCCAAACTGTTAAGAATCTAGCCTATCACTATAGATCTAACCGATTCTACGCCCATCAAAACTTATCTTCCTATTTATTTGCACTCCCCCTTAGGTGATCGTCATGGCTCTGCCTAAGATAAAGTGTAGTATCCACTAGTTGGGTGAAATCATAGCCTTCCTAAGTCATTATGTTTCTCAGTGGATTTTAACCTTACAAGTGGTCAGTTTGCAAAGTAAAATGAAGATTCAGTGAAAATACCATCACAATTTTTAAAAGTAAAAAAGAAATCTTTAAATCATTCTCATTTCACAAGATTAAGTCCCATATACAAGAAGAAAGAATAGGAACTACTCAGAATTCATGGAGATTAAACAAAAACAAAATATTTGCATTGAAATCCAAGTCCTACAATAAAAACTCAAACACAAATACAAAGTACCTTATGTTTTCTTCCCAAGTAAACTTATGGAGTTTTATCTAAGCAATCTCTAAACTTCTTCATACTACAACACACTCACACTCTCATTTGAACACTAAATATGAAAAATCTAACTTATTATTGCCGCCCAATTGAAGTTTTTAGGCTCCAAAAGGTCTCTAAATTTGGTCAAATCCTTCTCATTAAATGGAAAACATAAAATAACCAAGGATTGCTTCAAACACTCCTAAAAATTCAAACAAATTTGATGTATCTTCTAGAAAGATAGTTATTGGCACTGCGGCTCTATAACGTCACACAAAAATTACCATTTTTGCTCCATTTTTTTTTCTCATTTTCTCTAAATGTCCATTACATGTACCTGCAACCAAAAACATGCAAAATATCTTCCTTTAAAGTGTAATATCATAAAAAATGTATATAAAAGGCTTATAAAACATGCACTAAAAACACGTTATTTTGAGGTGGATCAACCACCGATGTCTCTTAGGCTAATCCTATCTCAGACATACACTTTGGAGCTATCTACGTGAAGTTCACCTAAGGAAAGCTTCCTCACATAATTCTTTTGTTTTCCCCCATCAACGTATGCCTTAGCCCTTCGATCTATTCTCTCTTTTGATCGCCTACACAATCACACAGAGAGAGAGAGAGAGAGTTATTCAGTGAGAGAGACTATATGACGGTAAGCAAACTGGCTACTCCAGCGACAACGATGGTTGACAATGACCAACAAGTGGTGTGTGGTTGAAATAGAACTCGATCAGTGACCATCAAATATATATCAATGATCTCTTAATAAAAGGAAGTTGATTAAGCCACATATGCACAACTTTGATGAAATTTTTTTAGCTTTGAAGAAGTTCAACTTAAAGCTCAACCCTTTAAATTTTACTTCTAGATCGAGCTCACGAAAGTTTTTGGAGTACATACTCACACCCAAAAAAATGAAACCTAACCTTAGTATGATACTAATCATACTAGACATACTACCTCCAACAAACTTTACGGAGATGTAAACTTTGACAAGATGAATCACAAGCTTCAACCAAATCACATCAAAGTTATAGGATCAATTCTCCTTATCCTTCAGAGCCATGAAGAGTTCTAGTTACTTAGTTTTAAATGAAGAATGAAATTGAGCATTTGGACGACTAAAATGCTTGTTATCTTCAACTCCTCGACTATTAAGTCCCAAACCATGGAAAGAAAATTTCTCGTCTACTTGGGATTGGGGAAGGAAGTAGTTAGCTCAAAACTTGTTCGTGACTAGATAAAGAAGAAATTTCTCATTTATTACCTTAGCAAAGTCCCAAGAGGAGCTAATTAGAGATAAATGATAGCAAAGAAACTCACATTGTAACTGATCATCTTAGTAAGGAAGTTAGGTTCTTATTTCCAAACTCATGATTTACATATGATAGTTTGCTCAACCATTAAAATTGATATTATCTAAACTTGATCATTTTGGACAACTACTAAATTAGACAGGGGAGTTAAGTGAGCTTGACATAACTTCCACTCTTAGAAGAGTGATCAAATCACAAGTAGTCTCTGATTTTATAGTTGATTTTTCTGAAGGTTTTGCAAGAGAAGAAGCTAATGATGATGAAAACAAAATTTGGACACTATACATGAATGTAGCTTCTAGAAATAAAAAAAAGGTGCAGGTATAGTTCTCCAAAATCTTTCTTGATACAAATTAAACCTCAATATTCAACTTAATTCTGATGCAACCAGCAACCAAGTGGAGTATGAAGCCATGATCATGAAGTTAAGATTCTCACTTGGAAAAGGAGTGACCCATCTGCTCATAGAATCATGTTCCCACTTGATAGTTGGTCAAATTAATGATTTATTCAAGGTGCGATATGAGATTATTTATATATATTTGGTGAAAGCCAAAGTCAAAATATGCAAACTTAAATATTTCCAATTTGAACATAGAGAAGAAAATTAGTTCACTGATCTTCATTCCAAAGGTTAAAACATCATTAACTTATGGGTTGTGCCCCTAAACCAACCCTCCATTGAAGAGGCTGAAGTAGGAAATGTCAGATCAGAATTGACCACAAGCTAGATCGACCAGCTTAAAGAATATTTATCGACATGTGCCATCTCAATTGAAATTAAAGATAATCAAAATTCTTGAATTAAGTATGCACACTATTTGAAAATGGATGGAAATCTATTTAGAAGTGCCATCATTTTAGCTTCTTTCAAATATATAAGAGAAAATGAGATGGCTACTGTCTTACATGAAGTTCACTCTAGAGATTGTGAAAGCTATTCAAGAGGAAAAACCTTGTCAAATAGAATCTTGAGATATGGTTACTACTGGCCTACACTCAACAAAGAAGCCAAATAATTCTCCAAATGATGTGAACAATGTCAAAAGTTTGCTCCCATGCGGCCACAAACTTCAAACATGTCACAACAAATAAAGAGTCCTTGGCCTTTCGTAGTATGAGGAATGGACCTCCTCGAATCATTCCATCCCTCTAAAGGGAAATGAAAATTTATCCTTGTGAAGATCAATTATTTCTCAAAATGGGTAGATGCTAGCCTTTGGACAAAATCATGTGTAGTGCAGTTCATCTTGACAGGCATTATTTATACATATGGTTTATTTATTGCGATTGCTACTAATAATGACTCCTAGCTCTCTGACAAAAGAATAAAAGAATTCCTTAGTGACCAGGAAACATGTCTAAAACACATCCGTGCACCATCCTAAGACTAAGAACTAGATGGAAGCTACTAAGAAATTTATCCTCAGTTTGCTTAAAAAGAAGCCAAAGGATGCTAAGAGCAAATGAGCCGAGGTGTTTCGATCCATTTTATGGGCACTTCACCCTACATATTCTACCTCTACAAGCTAAAATCCTTTTATTCTATCATACAGAGGCAAAGCATTACTTCTTGTGGAATATGATGTGTAAAACCAACGAGTAATAATCACCACAGATTTTGAAGAATACAAACAAAAAGAATGGAGAGTACAAATAGTAATGGAACTTAAAGACCAATCTTTTCTGTGGCAAGAAGAATGAAAAAAATATTTACAACTTTAAGGTTAAAGAATGATAATTTAGGATTGGTGATCTAGTATTAAAAAATTGGTGTCGCTGCTCGTGATTAATCAGTTGATCGACGAAGATGGGTCGGTCGAGGCAATCAGGCCAGTGGTGGCCAATCGATCAATTCTAAGAGAACGAATAATCAAATTGACATAGGTGATCTGCCAACCGGGAACAATCAATTGGGGGGTGGGGGGAATCGATGAAGATGGGTCAATTAAGATGATCGAGTCAGTGATGGTCAATTAGTCGAGTCAATGGAAGTGATCAATTGACAGGGAATGGTCGATCGAGTGAGGGCTGCCGATCAATGAAGAATGTGTCGGTTGAGCAATCGGGTCAGTGGTTGTTGATCGATTGAGCTGATAAAAGTGGTTGATTGAACAGGCATAAGCATTTGATTGATGAGAAACGGTCGATCAGGTCGGACAGCTGATCAAGAAAGAAAGGTTGGTCAAGTCAATCAGGCCGATGGCAGCCGATTAGTTGAACTGACAGTAGATGTCGGTTGAACCGATTGGACCAATGGCGTTAAATCGAACGAGTTGATGGATACATGCACAAAAATATTATTTTTAATGCACATTTAAAAATTCATGCAAGACAAGCAACACAAAATGCGTGCAAGAAAAAAAAAAAGAGATCCGATGAATTTTGATGACGAGGATAAGCTTGTCCTAGTAATCTCACGGGTGAGCCTTACGGTTAAACGATGGAATGAAGCAGACTTCACACAAAGCGACGGGCGGCCGCCTCCATTTTCCATGTACAAATGAATTTTATAGGAAGATAACATTTCTTATGCATTAATAGATTCATGATTAGAAAAAAGGAGTAATAGATCAGGGCTTGATAGATCTTGTTTGGGAACCTTCGTGCATCGTGAAAATTTCATAAATTTAAGATGTGAATGGGTGCATGTTTCATATGAGATCCTAGTTTGAAGGAAAAAGACTTGTAATTTTGGTGTTTGTATTAAAGTAGAATGACAAGATAGACTATTCTTGGATTCTCGAAGAAGTTATTGAAATACCTTATCCTGGCTTTGTTGAAGAAAGTGTATTATTATTCAATTGTGCTTGGTTCAATCATATTCCTAAATGTGGAATAAGGCTAAACCAATCATATAATATCATATAAGTGAACGTGAATAGAAGGTATGCTAAATTTGATCCTTTTATTCTAGCTCAATAGGTGAGTCAGATTCACTATCTTTGATATCCCCATAGAGCAAGAGATAAAATTGATTGTGCAGTTTTCATATGGAGTAAACCTAGAGCCACCATAGATATTCATAATAATATTGAACCTGCTCATCAAGATACTAAAATGTCAAATTTATATTTTTGACTTAATCCTATCCATGAAGAGCTCAATATAGAGGTTGCTAGTGGCGAACTTGAAGAAATTAATCTCATAAATGAGTACGACTCTGGCGATGCGTCTGAAGAAGAAACTTGACTACATCCTCTAGTCACTCTTCAGAAGATGCTGATTAAGATAGGTAAATTTAAATATTTAAAGCTTCAATCTCCTAAGTCTGTAGATTAGACTTTATAGTTTCACATTTGACTATTTAGTATTCATCTATTTCATTTTCATTTTGACTAGCTTGTAGTTTCCAATGTGTAGTTTTGTCTTTCAGTTTATTGTGTGCTTTTGTGTTTTTGGCCTTACTATTTTGTAGCATGCACTTTATAGTTTTGTCCACATGTCTACTACGTACGATTATGTTTGATATTTTCTGCGTTCAATTATGTTTCTAGTTTATTGCATAGTGTTTTGTTTTGTGCACTAATTAATAATTTTTTTTGTTTGCTGCAGATGTTGACCGGAGGCTGGGACGGTCTCCCTTTTTGCTCGAGGGATGTGGAGCACAACATTATATATCAAAGAAGCACTCTAAGAGAGGATGCCTACTTTCTACACCCATCACCACCCCTATCCCACCTCATCATCACAACCACCCCCCCCCCCCCCCCCCCCCCCCCCCCCCCCCCCCCCCCCCCCCCCCCCCCCCCCCCCCCCCCNAAACCCACCACCACCCTACCTCGACCACTATCCACACCCCCACTCTTACACCAAACCCTACCCTGACCCTTGCTCTCAGCCCTAACACCATCTTTACCTCCACTCTGATTGCTACAACAATGAGCCTGTCGATAATACGTAAGTTTTTTAGGAAATTGATAACAATCCTTTTATTTTTTAATTGAATAGAAAACTAACCAATTATTGTTTTTAGGTTCTATCTCCTTGACACAGAATATTCAACCCATTAATGATATCATCCGGAGCAAGTACGACTTAGAGTACTTGCTTGGATGGATATCCTGATGGAAATTCTGGATCTTTGGTTCTAGAAGTTTGCTGTATGTATCGTTCACAAATATCTTAAGTTGTTTTTATTTATTTATAAATCAAACATAATTTCTACAATTTTGCAGAAATAATTCTCATGACGCTCTGAGCATAAAGCACACATCCGACGCAACTTCGAGCGCAGGGGTAGTGATCGCCTACGGGACATGTTTGGCGATATTCAGAAATTGCGGCAACCTGTCTTATAGCTCAGAGAGGATGTTTTTGCCTCGCTGCTCAAGACCTGAGATTTCTCTGGAATATCAAAATAAGAAAGAGCAAACAAAGAAGAATCAGTGGTCGAATTGTGGAGGCATAGGGCCATCCAAGCACACTGGTGGGGTGCTCCCACATATAAAATACAAAAAGAGGTTGGTTAGATTCTCTTTCTTATTTTTGTTTTACTATATATCAAACATATATTTTAGTTATCTCGTTACATTGATAAACTTTGACATTCGAATGAGATTCCTCCGTTGCTGATGTACATGAGCACACCCATAGAAGTCAGTCTAACCAGTCGTGGATCGATGAAAGATCCCGTGCAACCTAGATAATTCACTAGCTAAACTATTTTGATGTTTATGCATGCTAGCTGTAATTGCATGTAACAACTTTTTTTGCATTAGAAATTTCAGCAACTGAAAGAGATTTGATCCTTCGTGTTGGGCAGTATTACGATCAGAGAACATGATTCGACTGAGTACGGCTTGTGGAGGGAGGCTGCTAGAGGGATGAAGAAAGGTCGAGTATATGGGATTGGGTTGCAAAAGTTTCACTATGACACTCACCCCTCAGCTAGTACATCTGCAGCTTCTACGTCTATAGCGTAGGAGGAGGTCTTCATGCTCATTTTCGCATTCACTACCTAGATGGAAACCCACTTCACTCATATGAGGTCAGAGCTGGAGGCAAACATGAAGGCCAAGCTGAAGGCCGAGTTCTATGCGTTCCAACAGCGACCGAAGCAACGTAGCAAGGAAGCATTGGAGAAGGAGGCACATAATGATGATGAGGAGGCAGAAGAGGAGGATTATCAGAAATATTTTTCATTTTATTTATATATGATTATGTTGAACATTTGAGGAGATATTTTCTAATTGAGCAATGATGTATTTATGTTAAATTAAATGTTTTTCATTTATTTAGTTATTTGATTGGATAATTTACTATTCGAACGTGATTTTAGTATGTTAAATGCTTTGGATGATTAATTAAATGTTATGATTGGAGGTATAGTAATCGTAAATACCAAAAATAGAATTTATCTTTTTTTGTTGTTGTTACAAGTTTCTGACGGCTTAACATTGGTGTTGCGACAACTATTCAAATATTAGTCGTCATAACCGACGGTTCATACCGTCAGTTATATTTGCATCGAGTTACCGATGAGGCTTCGATGGAGATTGCTTCGATACAAACCGACAATTACCTGGTGCCCTCCAAAGCGATTACTAAATCGACACACCTTTGACACCGAATCAACGGAACACTTGCATCATAAAAATGATGGCCATGCACTTGTTTGATGGTTTACCGGTCGCTAATTGTCGACAATGCTCTAGTCGGTTAATAAAACTGACACACCATCAACATCGAACCAACGAAACCCCTGCATTATAAAAACCACCGCTAAACTTTTCCCATGATTTACCAGTCACTAATTCTGACGATGCTATCATCGGTTAAGAAAACCGAAGAAAATTGACGCTGGACCATTCATTCTAATTTATTCAAAAGCAACGATTACATTGTGTCGGTAAAACATCCGTAAATAAATGCCGTCAGAATATCCTTCGGTTACTGACAAGTGTTTTTGCTACGATCTTAAAACAATCGATAAACTATCGAAAATGTAATAAGTGACAGTTTTTATTGTCGACATCTGACGAAATCAGGCAGTCGGAAATGGAGAGCATTTCTATAGTCTTATAATGATCCTCATATTTATAGATGGATTGGTCTATACATTATGAACTAAGTGCTCATTATGCACAAATCATGAGATATCATTGATTTTCCTTTGTGTTATTTAGGGATGAGTATTATAATTAATATTATCCTAATAAGCCCTACATGAATAATTATTCATTCATGCCTTTGGTCAATTCGATCTTGGGGCGAGTTGATCTTTCTTGGGAGTTCGACA
The DNA here is from genome assembly GCA_002079205.1 of Phalaenopsis hybrid cultivar. NCBI lineage: Eukaryota > Viridiplantae > Streptophyta > Magnoliopsida > Asparagales > Orchidaceae > Phalaenopsis > Phalaenopsis hybrid cultivar. The sequence continues at coordinate 144,434 of JXCR01146276.1, forward strand.
AACTCTTCTGTGGAGCAATTTGAGCTTCTTTGGCAAGTTGTTAAGCTGTTTCATTCAGTCTGGTTGGGCGTCTGTGCACTAATCACCATAAGTGAGCTATTTATCATAATCCTTTGATTAAGTCAATGATCAAACTAATGTAGTTAAATGCTGGCTCTGCCAGCCATCCCCCTTCATATCTTGTACCCATTTTGAATCAAGTTACTAACTGCCGGTCATTATATATACCCCTATAATGGTCTTATCAGGCAAACTGCGCCGCAGAATTAACCTATACCTTAGTCCTTTCAAAGTGGCAGGATCAAAAAGTCAAGTTCTTGGGAATCTCATAGTCAAGTTGATGATCATTCTAGCTCCATTATCACCCTCTATAAAGATTGTAATGAATTCATTGAGCTATCTAAGAGACTGAATCATTTCTCTTACATCCAATAATATTAATATTATTCAATATAACTTAAGTATATTATTTAATAATTATTAATAAATGAATAAAAATTGCGTGAACTTTGTTAAAATAATTCATTTATTGTGTAAATTTCCCTTAAATTTATGCATATAATTTTTCACTACTTGGAACTTGACCAAAGTCTTGTCAGGCATATCTGATTAAATGTGGGCAATATGAAAAGAAATAAATTAGGCACCAAAAACATGCACATATGTTTTTAGTTAACAGTTTGCTAGAAAAGTTAACCAATACCACATGAAAAATATCATATACATATATATACAAAAGAGGAACTCGTGGCTTCCTATGCGTTAATATAAAATGAGGTTACAAAAAGAGGGAGGGAAAAATGATCCCACTAAAAACGAAAAGAAATATATGACGTCCCAGGGGTTCCTCCTTCTACAACTCTACACAAAAAATAGAAAAAAAGAAGCAAAACGATATAACATCAAAAAAAAAAAAAACATATATCCCGACCAAAAGTATATCAATCCAACAAAATATACCCAATATGAATATGTAAAAAACATTTCTAAATCAACTGTGAGAGTTGTAAAACCAAGTATATATATATATATATAAGGAACTCATGACCCTACACGTAAATATAAAATGAGGTTACAAAAAGAGTGAGGGAATGATGATCCCCACTCAAAACGAAAAGAAATACATGACATCCTAGGAGTTCCTTCTTCCGCATTACAACTCCACAAAAAAAAAAAATAAAAAAAAAGAAGCAAAAAGGTATAACATCCTTAAAAAAAAACATGTATCTCGACCAACAACATATCATTCCAACAAAATATACCCAATATGAACATGTAAAAAATATTTCTAAATCAACTCTCTCTGAGAGTTGTAAAGCCAAGAAATCTTCATTCATATATATATATATATATTATACATTATACTGTCAATAATACACATTAAATATTTATATAAAAAAAGAGTATTTTTATGATATAGAATAAGCTTTTTCCAAAATGGTTTTTAATTGGGAGGACAGGAGGCAAAGTGGATGGTTGAGGTACTTCTTCCGGGTTGGAAGGAGAAAGGCAGTGATTTGTCAGTGTACCAACTCTTAAAAAAAATCATATTTTATTAGTTCTTGTAGAGGCTAGCCTTTCTGCAAACGCCCTCGTAGTTGCCTATCACATAAGAAATACGAGCCCTTTGTCTTGGGGTGGTCCCTCATTTACTGGCAAAAATAATTTCTTTTTTAATTATTTTTGTCACAAAATTTTAAAATATATATATATATTCAAACTGAACTTCTGCCGGTTTTTTCTTTCTTAAACCCGGTTCAATGGCAAATTAAGTAAATTTTAACTATATGGCATCTATTGTAGGCCTAAAATGGCCGTTGAGCCACTTAATGACATGTTAAAATAAATGCCCTTTTACATATGCTTTGATGATGTTGCATCTCTTTAGAGCATGCTTTGTTGTTTTTATTAGTAAGAAAATATAAAATTCTTGGATTTTGATGGTAGCTCCCGCTTGGTGAGAATGAAGTTGAAGGCTCCCATCATTTGACAGTCATTTGTGTCATCCTCATCAACTTGTTAGAAAACACTGTTTATATTTTTAAAGGTCGTGGTAGCTAGTTTTCTTCTGTGAAATACTTGAGCGCTAGTTCACATAGTAGTAAGGATTCTGGTTGACATTATGTCAACCTCAATGTAGATGAATTCCTTACTTCTTCAATTATGTAGCCTTTAAGCTTTCCAGAAGAAAATGCTTTCCCTTTTATGTTCATCATTGATAAAGAGATGGATTAATGAGTTTGTCACATATTGGGTGTTCAAATGATGAAATTCTTAATGCTCTCTTAATTTCCCATGCTCACATCATTATTAGGCATGACAACCTTATATGGGTGACGATTAATATAGATTTTCATGTTTGAAATTTTGATGATAATAATCATAGTCGTAATAATTCATCTATTAACACCTACTCTAATCATTCTTTTCATTTATTAAGTGGCATATCTACATTGCTTAGTTTTAGCGTCATTTTTGCCAAGTTATGAAGCTGGTAGGTGCTATGTTAGCATAGCTTTTGAGATTTTGCATCCTATCTTTGCTTAGTGTTAGCACTATCTTACCTCTTTTCATGCTCTAAAATCTAATAGGCTAAATTTGATGGTGTTAGTTGTAACACTAAAGAAGTTCTCTATCAAAATATTTTTACCCTCCACGTCTATCCTTTCCATTTTCGTTAATATGACAATAATAATACACTCAACTAGCCTATCTTAGCTTTATGACATGATCTTTCAAATAGTTTAGTTTAGTTATACCTGTAAGGGTTTAAGAACATTTCTTTCCTTAAAATATTCACAACCCTATAGTTTAAGTAATTTAATAAGGTATAAAACACATGTAATACTTGCCTCAATTCTCAGTTAATTATAATAACATCAAATGTTACAAGATACTTTTATTTGATAACTTATTATCAATTCCATGAAGTTCATCATTGATTGATTTATAAATTTGTTAATTTCTTTTCAGCATTAGGGCCTCCTTATAAAGATATTCATAGAGACTTGATGGCTACATGCTAGAAGTACAGCAAGTTCTTAGCCAACCCTATCATTCAATTGAGAGGAATTTAATTAAGTGTTATAAACCATAATTCCATTAGTTTAATGCTGTTAAGATCTTATTTAGGAACGTCGACTACCCAATTGGTCCTTATACCAAATGTTTCATCATTAAAAAAAAACATTTCATCATTAAATCCCTTGAGAAGCTCATTAACGAGTCATCCAACATCCAATATAAAAATCCCATCTATTTTCACCTCTAAGGGTAATTTCTATCCCTAAAAAATTAAAAGATACACTCTCTTATTTTTCATCCATAAGATGTGGAGATGAATGCAACATTCATCCTTATTGACAAAGGGGCGAGACTAGTTCAGGCTCCTACATGAACTAATCTTGAAGAAAGGCAAGATAAAAAAATATATAAGAGGAACAATAGGTTGTTCAGTTTCCAAAGTGATACAATATAAAATATATTCAATGCTATGATAAAGAGTAGAGTGATTAAAATTTTAGAGAACAAGAATCCAAATGAAACTTATGCGACTAATCACTCCCATAATTATGCTTTTCATCTTTACATATGGTATCCCATTAAAAAAATTTTTATCCTAATGTGTTAAGTGAAAAGGCTCCTTGATGAGAGAAAAGTTAAACTAATCATTAACTACTTGAAAATTATAAGGAACATAGTTGTCTATACAGCCTTAGAGTATTGTGTTCCCATCCATTATAACTTGATGGAGAATGACATGTTTTACTTTCTAAAGCATTTGAGAAGATAGTTTAAATTTCACCATGGAATCTCTTAATTATAAGGAATGTCACTTGTAAAAAAAAAATACTAAAAAATTTCAAATAAAATAAAAAAATACTATTATTGCTAACTCTTAAAATGTATAAGTACATTTTTTCATGAATAGCTAGAGTAGCATGAATGTGAAAAAATTAAACTTTAGGTGTTAGATATGTACATATATATGTATGTCATGGATTTTATAAAAATATTACAAACAATATTTTATCTTCCAAATATTTGAGCAATGGTTCAACCCTAACACTAAGATTAGTTCCATTTATAATCCACTTAAGGCTTATTAGTGAGTTTTTTTATTGATGTGTATCCACCATGAATCTCAAAAGCTTTTTATCAAAATGATCAGATATGACACTTGAAGAATAATGTACTATCCCGAATGATATAAATATTACCTTAGAATGGATCTAATCACCATGATGATGAAAATCTCTATGTTTATTGGTTTAAAAAACCAATTTTTTTCCTTACCTTACGAGTATAAGATAAGGTTTATTTTGTTCTACGGTCTAGTATCTCTACTAAGGGGGTCCCTTATATTTTGTTACATCTCAAGAGAGAAGGCTTTTGAAAATAAGTTTGATTAATGTCTTGACCTATATCTTTCACAATCATCTGCAAGTGCCCAAAACATGATATACACTAAGGACTCAGATGGATTTGAGAAATTTGAAAGTGAAAATTTGGATTAGATTGATTAAGATTGATTTACTTTAGCTAATAACTTGAGTGGTTGAGTTTAATTTAATTTAGCGTCTATTTTGGGTTGACATTTAAGTTTAACTTCATTTAAGTTTGTTGTTAAATTATGAAAATGCTTTGTTGGGCGTGTGTTTTAAGTTTTGTTTATATTTGTTGAAAAATAATTTATTTAAATCTTTTGAAATTGATTTGTTATTGCTAGTTAAAGTTTTTTGGTTTGTTTCAAGCTTATTTAAAAATTTTCTTGAAGATTATCAAAGTTTATTTAAGAATTATGAAGTTTATTATTTGTGATTTGTTTGAGTTTACATAAAGGTTTAAAACTCACAATTACTTGTTAAATTTTATTAAATTTTATTAATGTTTGTTGAATTTAGTTTTAAAGTTTTTCAAAATTTTTTAAGCTTTATTAAGGTTTGGTTAAAATTTATTTAAATTTATTAAGCTTGTTTAGGCTCCATTAAATTTATTAAGATTTTTTTTTTTTAAATTCATTAAGCTTAGGCTTAAACTAAAAAAATTATTAAGCTTTATTAAGGTTTGGTTAAAATTTATTTAAATTTATTAAGCTTGTTTAGGCTCCATTAAATTTATTAAGATTTTTTTTAAATTCATTAAGCTTAGGCTTAACCTAAAAAAATTATTAAGCTTTATTAAGGTTTGGTTAAAATTTATTTAAATTTTTTAAGCTTGTTTAGGCTCCATTAAATTTATTAAGATTTTTTTTTAAATTCATTAAGCTTAGGCTTAACCTAAAAAAATTATTAAGCTTTATTAAGGTTTGGTTAAAATTTATTTAAATTTATTAAACTTGTTTAGGCTCCATTAAATTTTTTAAGATTTATTTCAAATTCATTAAGCTTAGGCTTAACCTAACCTATGCTTAATAAATTTAACCTAGTTTAATCTTAAACTTACCGTAATAGATTGAACATTAGAATTAACCTAGTTAGGTTTAAGTTTATGAGCTAGTTAAGTTTAGACTTAGCCCTAAATTGTTGGGTCTAACCACCTTAGACCCAATCCAACCCCTAAATGTTGGGTCTAACTACTTTAGATCCAATCTAAACTTAAGTCCAAACCAACTTGGACTTAAACCTAAATGTTTAGGTTCAATCTAAATTGAACCTAAACCTAAGTCGAAATCAACTTGGACTTAACCCTAGAACCTTAGGTTCAACCTAAATTGAACCTTACCCTAAATCCAAATCAAATTGGACTTAACCCTCAATGTTTAGGTTCAACCTAAACTAAACCTAAAAAAAGTCAAAACTAACCTGGACTTAACCCTAAATCTTTAGGATCAACCTAAATTAAACCTAAACCTAAGTTCAAACCAACTTGAACTTAACCTTACATCTTTAGGTTCAACCTAAACTGAACATAAACCTATGTCCAAATCAACTTGGACGTAAATCTAAATCCTTAGGTTCAACCAAAATTGAACCTGAACCTAAGTTCAAACCAACTTGGAATTAACCCTAAATGTTTAGGTTCAACCAAAATTGAACCTAAGCCGAAGTCTAAATCAACTTGGACTTAGCCCTAAATCTTTAGGTTCAACATAAATTGAACCTAAACCTAAGTCCAAATCAACTTGGATTTAACTTTAACTTAGATTCAAACCAAATTGAACTTAACCCTAGAACCAACCCTAAACTTAGGTTCAACCCAAATTTAACCTAACCCCAAACCTTGGCTCTAACTCAAACTAGACCCAACCATAGCTTTAGGTTCAACCCAAATTGAACTTACCCTAGATTTTGGGTCTAACTTAAACTAGACCCAATCTCAACTTCAGGTTCAACTTACACTGAACCTAACCCTCAAACTTAGTCCCAATCCAAATTGAGTCTAAATTAAACTTTTTGGTTTGACCAACATTAGAATTAACCCTAAACTAAACCTAAAACTAATGTCCAACCAACATTTGACTTAGCCAACTTTTTAGGTTCAACCAATAGTGAACCTAAACCCTAAGTTTAATCTATATTAGACTTATTCAACTTTTAGGTTCAACCTACATTGAATCGAAACCCTAAGTCTAACCTACATTGGACTTAGCCAACTGTTTAGGTTCAACTGACAATGAATCTAAACTCGTTGTGAAGTGATATTCCAGAACAAACCTAATTGAGGTCTCACCTCATGGGCAAAGGTATAACTAAAAATCCCTAAATTTTGACTTGGTTTCATCAATTGTGAAGTATACTTGTATTTCATATACATGTGATCATATATATAGGTTTGTCTGGCCTAGATTAAGATGTGGGAACAAACCCCATGTGATTTGGTTTAGTATTGAGTGAGATTTTAAGATTAGAAAATGAGTGGCTCTTGGGTTGAGTATGTTGGGGATGATGAACGGATACCGTTCGTTTTCACATGTAGTGAATGGACACTCTAGATCGCGTCAGACGAAGAGATGGTGCATGAATCGTGAGATCCTTGGCAGCTGACTCAGATGGCAGCGTCGAATGAGAGCTCAACACGTGTTCCTTCAGAGTCGTCGAGGACAATGCGACTTTGTGTGGATATGTAGAAAATAGGGCATTTTTTATTTAAAATAATTTTGAAACTTTGAAAATCATAAATTGGTGTAGAAAAATCATAAAAATAAAATAAAAATACCCTTGTGTAGAGTGAACAGAGGAGAATATTATGAACTAAAAATTAAAATTATTTGCCATGTATTTTATTTTTAATTAATTAAATACTCCAGAGCTTATTTTAATCATAAATAATTACATATTAGCCACAATGACATGAAATTTGTAGGGCTTAATCTTCATGTATTTAGTAGTGTTCTCTGATTTTTCTAAAGTCAGAGGACGCCTCTAAGATTGAAATCCCAAAATTTCCATGTTAGGTACCTTTATTTCAATCATATAATTCATAAAAATTAAGCTATAAATCAAAAAAAATATAAAACTTATTGTGGTAGGTTCACTGTAGTTAGAAAACCTTAGGAAAAATATAAATGGAGTTCAAATAAATAAAGGTAAAATTTCATATATTTAAATCATTAAAACTCATGAATAATTAAGAAAATAAAATATAATTAAAATAAATCACCAAAATTGGTCCACATTGAAGATAATCAAAATATAACACCTATGTGAAAATTTGAGATTCATTTGAATTGTTTTTAATATCAAAGTCTATTTTTCTAAGTAAATGAGATTTTTGCACTAAAATAATTATAATAAATAAAATATAATTCAGAATTTTATGTAAAATATTTTGAAGTGTTCATTGGGACTAGAGGCATTTAAGAAAAATAAGATTGACGTTAAAATAAAAAATTAGTTTTTTAGCTATTTTTCAATTTAAAATTAATTAAAAATCACAAAAGTATAAAAATGCATCAAAATATCACAAATTATTCTCTGATCACTTGGGACCACTTAAAATATTTTTTTCCAAATTTTCTTAATATAGTTATGTATTTATAAATGCTTAAAATTTATTTTCCTTAATTTTGCACTATAATAATTACAATAAATAAAATAAAAATCACAAAAACTTAAAATTTGTAACTCAGAGGAACTTAAGAAAAATATAAAAAGTAATTTTTAAGATTAAACTATATTTTCTATTTAATTAACCACAAAAATTAGAAAATAATTATAATAATTAAAATAAAAAAATCATGAAAATTGTTCGTAAAGGTCCTCTGATCTAGGTGAACCTTCAATAATTTTCTTGAGGATAGAAGATTTGTTTTAGTCAACTAAATGAATTAACATTGAAAATCCTTATTTTTGAGTAAAATTAACTATTAAACATTAAAAAAAATTAGAAATTATAATTTATCCTCTAATATTTTAATTGACCCATGAGTGGGGTGCCAAGAAAATTTCAAAGTTATTTGAGTTAAATTTAAAAAATTATGAAGTGAAGAGTCTTAAGTGCAAAATGGTAATTATGTAATTTGAAGCTCCAATTAAAAGTTAGGCTAACTCAAAGGGTAAATGGGTAATATTGATCATGATGAACTCTCTTAGATGTTTGAAATATAAGGGTTTAAGAGATAGAAACCAACTCATCACTTTTCCTACAACAAGAGTAAAATTGTAATTTTCCTAAATCATTGTGACTTGAAAGTTGATCTAATTGGATGATCCTAAGATAGTGGGCTTGAGCTAGGAAGATAATAACTTACTCATTTGAAGCCCTGAATTGGAGATTAGATGATAGGCATGATCCTTCTATAAGAATTGAATCCACTTAATCTGACATTTCTGTTTGTTACAAGTTTATCCATGAAAAAAACTTAAGGGCTTGGTAGTGAAATAAGTATAATATGAATTTTATTAATGAAGTTTATAAAAGGTAACATAATTAATTTTGAATACCTTCAAAGCACTACAAGCCTAGCTTTAATTATGAGCACAAGGTCTTTGATAATTCAACTTGCCCTTAAGGGCATCCACTCACATATTTTCTAAGTAGAACATCAAATAAATACCTAATTATCCCGCCCATGTGATAATTAAATTATCAATGTTCATTGAGCACCGATTAAAATATCACCATTGAATCTTAATTTAGCTTTAAATGATTAATTAACAACATAATATGTTTAAATGAACTCAAAATGATTCAAAAGATTTTAAAAGTTGTTTACGGTTATGCTCCAAACATTTTTATAATCTTTCTTATACTTGAAGGACAACTGAACTTATTATGCTTTGTTTAAGAAAAGCATCCTTAAAACTTTAGAAACCCACCAAGTTTCTTCCCGGGACCTACTAATTCACTCAAATCAATAAAAATGTCCTACACTACTTATCCTACATTTATGACCCAATGATAAAAGATTTAGGTTTTCTCTAAGGTATTTAAAACCTTGTGAGAAAATTGGGATAATTCTTTTTACCATCTCTAGATGTCGGGTTGGTGTAAATTTGAGGTTTAGTTGGCTAGGGCAATGACAATAATGCTAATATGTGCTAAATGAGGGATACAAAGTGGGATTTGGAATAATATCTCTTACCTCAAGGACCTTTAATAAGGGGAGAGGATAGGGCCGACAATATTACTCGTTGATTATTGATAAGATTGTTGCCCCCGATACTCCTAGGTTGTCAGTAGTCCTAGCTTGATTAGAGTAATTAACATGTGGACTATACTACTTTGCAAAAATATTTCAAACAACAATCATTTTCACAACATAACTACTTTTTTCTGCTAAAGTAAATTCTACATGCATGAAAACTAAATTAAAATGATAACTTATAAAATTCCATGATTAATCAATTAGATCGAGGTTAGGACTGTCTTCCGTAGAATATCAGGTTGGTAGCTCTTACTCAAGGTGGAGATGCACACAATCCAGCTCTGAGCCCCCACATTTACCAATGTCTTACACCTAATCCCGGTCTTTCATGAGTGATTACGGGTTTTCTTCTACTTACTTGTGTTTTCTTAATGTTCCTGTTTGTTTTCCCGTAATTTATCTAAATTCTCTACAAATTATATTATGTTTTATGATAGTAACCATGCAGCAACTGTGGAGGACCACATACACATTTACATTTTATGTATTGTAGTTCTTTTATTTACTTTATAAAATTTTTCTTACGTATGCATATATACTTTACTTGCAAAAAAAAAAAAATGAAAACAACATAAACATATTTTCAAAAATTAAATCTACACTTTCAATACAATGAACAAAAATAATACACTCTTTTTGGGCTTATGATAATTTCTCTAATGAGGTAAACTAAGATTGCTAACAGGAGTTAACTGATTTAAATGAGCTTGATAACTTGTTTAAACTAAGTAAACTCAAGAGAAATAGTGGTTTTGGGATGATGACACCGTGGCATCTTAATCAGTGTCACTTAACATGAATAAAAATTCCCTCCAAAGCACTTAAACAACAACAACAACAAACCTCACACATAAACTGCAAAACTCTAAAACTCTGTACCTTGGGATTGCTACTTTGATGAGGAGCTTGGAGCGAACTCTATGGACAACATGACGAGGATATACAGAAGAACAACATCGAGAGAGCAAATGGGTCTACATCTGCAAACCTTTCTTTAGAATTAAACAAAAAGCCATAGGATTTTGTGGTAGCTTGTCTAATATGACATAAATCCCAACTTATCTTTAGGCCTTTACACAGTCATGTTGTGTAATATAAGCCCTAACTTGCTTTAGACTCTGAGATCATCATTCGTTACGATGTAAATACTCCTATCTTCCAGGCTACTTGCATGATCGATGTCATGCAAGGTAATCCCTAAATAATAAAATTGGCAGGATGAAATATATAAAATATTTCCTTGAAATTAAAGTCAAATCATATGATAGCTTGGAAAGTCAATGAGGTTCTCCTCCATGACATCCCCTAGTTTTCTCCATTTGGATTCCGAAAATAATTTTTCCTATTCAATCTTTCTCATTTGAAACTTCTTCCGTCCGACCTTGAAATCCTAAACTTTGACAATCTTGAAGACAAACACCTCTGATCTAAATCAATAATTTTCATTTATGATGTAATTAACTATAGGGACTTGTCTTATAGGGAGCTGTAAGAACCCACGTAATATAAACCATGTTTAATCTTTTATATTAGATAGAAGAAATTTTCAGTCAACATAAATGGTTTCATAGACTAAACGAATGTCATAAAATCATTGGTTTATTTAATCAAGCCCCACTATCTAGTAATGTGTATGTTCTTCGAGACAGGTGTATGACTCGCGGAGTTGTGCTCGATCATTTAAACCATTAAATGAATGAGATCTTGTTAGTCTCATTTTTCAAAATTAAAATGTTATTTTTCAAAATGTAATACTATTTTTAAAAATTATATATATATATATATATAAGAAACCAACAAATTTCTCATGTTGACGACCAACAACACATTAACTTGGAAGTGTATAGATCAATCTACATGGATCTATAAATTAAAATATGGTAAGAGATTTAGATAGTAGAAGAAATACAACATAGTATATCTTGAGTTTGGGAAACACATTGGTGAGTTGGGTTTCCAAGCTACAAAAGGTTATTGCACTTTCAACTACAGATAATGAATACATTATTATCACTTAGGCTAACACGGAAATGATTTGGGTATAAGGCTTTGTGGCAGAATTGAGTAAGGAACAGAGGATTAAAAATCTTTATAGTGACAGTATGAGTGCAGTTCATCTTGCTAAGAATGATACATTTCATGTCAGAATAGAACACATTTAGTTGAGGTATCACTTTATATGCTCTTTCCTAGAAGATGAGCAGTTTTTTTTGGAGAAATTACACATAACTCAAAATTTTGTAGAGTTTCTTAAGAAGGAGGTGACTATACTAAAAAACTCGAGCTATGCTTGGCTTGGAGTCCAAAAATGTTGAGATTTGGATGAGCCATTCCATAATACGAGATTATGAAAATGATACAGATGAAGGCGTAAATGTGGAGCTTAGGTTTTGGGTGTTATTAGTATTTAAGTTGGAGTTTTTTGAGGATATGGAGCCTGAGAAGCACCCACAATCATTAAGATGGTCTTTTGTGCCACATAAATATGCAAAATCAAAGTAGTTGTGATGATATAATGGTCACCAAATGTCATTACCATGCCTAAGAATGCGTAACCAAATGGCCATGGCTTCATTCTAGATCCTTACTTCCGAGCAAATGGAATAATTACACTGGATGACAATGTGACTATACTAGGGGAAACTTATTTATGATTTTGTTTTTCAGTTCTCGATTGGAGTGACAAAAAATAATCCAAGGTGCGATGTATTCTCAAAATTTTTTTGTGAAGTCGAGAAGAGTTAAAAAGGAGGATTTTTATGTGCGTTTTCTTTTGTATGATCAAGAGGACAATCGGAGCAAAGTTTTGTAAGTTGCATTGCTTCTAGAGAGTCGATTTGAGTGTGTATCTCTATAAAATTATAGTTCTTCATAGTGAACATTTAGTTTTTCGTATGGTTTTTTCTCATAAACTTTGGTATGTTTTTTTTAGAATTATTTTATTATGCTTCATTAACACTATCAATGACAGGTCCCCAACCCCAAATGTGAAAAGTGAAGGGTTGTGTTAGGTAATTGATAGCTAGTGTAAAATTTATCAAAAAAAATATGACATGAATCCTTTTGATCCTTGTGCAAATGATAGGTCATCCCTAAGAAGTGATGTGTTGTATGGCCTGAATACAATTAAAAGTGTGAAAGGATCACTACACTAATACTTGGATGTAGTGTCAAATAAGCAAGGGTTCCCACATTATGGATGGATGTGGATAAGGAAGTTAGTCTATGAAACTAATATTAGGATATGATCTTGGAATATAGGTACTCTCGCAAGTAAATTAATGAAATTAGTTGATTTTATGGATCATAGAAAGATAATATCTTATGTATTCAAGAAACTATATGGGTTGAAGAAAAGGCTAAGTAGACTGATAGCTTAGGATTTAATCTTTTTTATTCAAATAGGAGTCACATTAAAAATGGTGTAGGTATAATTACAGGTAAGAATTTGGATGATAATGTTGTAAAAATTAATAGGATTGCTGATAGAATTATAGCCCTTAAAATTGTCATTAATACTAACATTTTTAATATCATAAGTGCTTAGTAGGCTTAGATAAAGGTTCTAATAGAAATTTTGGAATGATCTAGAAGAATTAATACAAATGATACCTCTTGAAGAAAGAATTTTTAATAGAGGAGATTTAAATGGACATGCTGGTAGAGAGACATAAGATTTTAGAAATATTCATGGTGGCTACAGTTTTGGAATGAATAATGAAGAAAGTAAAGTCATATTAGATTTTATTTTAACGTATAATTTTATTATTGCTAATCCTTTGTTCAAGAAAAGTCATGAGTATATTATTACTTATAAGTATAGAACCAATAAAACAAAAGTTGATTATTTTCTTATGAGAAGAAGAGATCGTCAAGAATGTAAAGATTGTAAGGTCATTCCAAGTGAGAATTGAAGTACTCAGCATAGATTATTAGTTTTGGATTTTAAGATGAAGAGTTGTAAAAGAAAGAAGACTAAGAATTATTGCCACAGGATTAGATGGGGGCACCTAAAGACAAATAAAATTATTTTTATGAGTAAACTTTAAGATTTCAAGATTGGGATGTTCATGAAGAATCAAATTCTAAATCGGATAAAGTAATAAACACTATTAAACAAGTAACAAAAGATGTACTTGAAGAATCAAAAGGAAAAGTTTCTATATATAAAAATATTTGGCAGTGGAATAATAATGTGAGAGAAAAGATAAAATACAAGATTGTGTTATAAAAATTGATTTAAATGTAAAAGCTTAGAGAACTAGAAAAAAATATAAAATGACACTTAGGGAGTCTGTTCTACTTTTAATGACCTTTATAATAGATTAGGAACAAAAGAATGTGAAAGATATATGTATTAACCAGCCAAATAAAGAGAAAAAAAAAGTAAAGATTTAACTCAAGTAAAGTGCATAAAGATGAAAACAAAAAAAAAGTGATTTTCTTATGAAAAGATATTCAACATTGGTAGGTGAGTTATTTTGATAAAATTTTTAATGAAGTTTCTAAAAGTGCAATCAATCTTAGTGAGCTTAATATCATTAATAATAATAAAATATTTCATTTTTATCATCACATCAGTAAAAAAGAGGTTGGGGAGCCTTTAAACAAAACCAAGGGTGGAAAGTATGTAGGATTTGATGATATTTCAATTGATGTGTAGAAATATTTTGGACATTTGGTAGTTTTTTTGGCCTACTAAACTCTATAATGCATTTTAAATACCAAAAGGATGCCTGAGGAGTGGAGGAAGTGTATTTTGGTTCCCATACTTATGAATAAAAAGGATGCACAAGAGTATGAAAATTATAGAGAAATTATGTTGATGTGGTATACTTTAAAATTATGGGAGGGGTTAATTGAGCATATGTTAAGATGTATTAAAAAGATTTCTCATAATCAGTTTGGATTTATGTTGGTCACGCCTACTTTAGAAGTTATACATTTATTGAGAGGATTGATGGAGAAGTACATAGAGAGTAAAAAGAATCAATATTTTATATTTATTGATTTAGAAAAAATTATATGATAAGGTTCCAATAGATATCCTTTGGAGAGTTTTAGAAAAAAAGATGTTAATATGACTTATGTTAAAAGTCATTAAGGATATGTATACTAGAATTGTTACTAGTGTTCGAACAGAAGGAGGATTGGCAAAATATTTTTCTATTTTAGTTGGATTACATCAAATATCGGTTTTAAGTCCATATCTTTTTACTTTAATTATGGATTCTCTTAATGGATATTTATAGGAGTGTACCTTGGTGTATGTTTTTCGCTGATGATATCCTTCTGGTGGATAAGACTAGAAAAAGGGCTCACGAAAGACTTGACCTGTAGAAGTCTACATTGGAGTCTAAAGGCCTTTTTTTTAGTAGAACAAAATTTGAATATATGGAATGAAATTTTAGTAGTTGTAATTGTGACAGAGTTGTAACTATGGGTGATCAAATCATTGTATGATGTGAATGCTTTATATATTCGGGCTCTATTGATTAAATTGATTGTGATATATATGTGGATGTTATTAGTAGAATTCAAGTTGGTTGGTTGAAATGGAGGAATGCTTCAGGCTTATTCTGTGATAGGAAAGTGTTGCTTAGGCTAAAAAAAAATTTTTATAAGATGGTGGTAAGACCTGCAATGCTCTATGTCGCAGAATGTTGGCCTTTAAAAGAGAAGCATAAAACTAAGTTGTGTTGTCCAGATGAGGATGCTTAGGTAGATGAGCGGCTTTACACTTAGAGACAAAAGGTGATTTAAATATCTCCGTGAAAGGGTTGATGTAGCTCTAATAGCGGACAAAATTTGAGAGTCGTCTTAGATGTTTTGGTCACATTTAATGTCGACCATCTGATGATCTGGTTAGGAATGTGGATGCTCTAGATTTGAATACTGTAAAGAAAGGCAGAGGTGGACCTAGAAAGAATTGAGCATATTGTATAACAATAATCTTAATTTATTTGAGTTAAATGAAAATATGACACTCAATAGGACGCAATGGAGAAAAAGGATTCCTGTGGCCGGCCCTACTTGGTGGGATAAAGGCTTGTTGTTGTTATTGTATTTTGTTGTGTGTCTATTTAGAATTTTGTTCCAGATTTCTCGAATTTTTTGTGATCCTATTTCATAGTGTAGTTTTGATTTTTAATTAATTGAAGCCAAAGGTGACATAAATTTCCATCCCAACAACCTATTTCTCCTACAAATGGATTAGCATGCTAATTCCAATATTTAAAAATTCTTTACTTAGTAAATTTTTAAATGTAGAGTGATCAAGAAAATAATGTATGGAGGAAAAAATTTTAGAAAACTAACCATTTTATCTAAAGTTCTTCTGAGATCAATTCACAAATTTTTCACATTTGAAAAATAAGAAAAAGAAGTATGGCATAAATATTAACATATCATTATATTCCAAGTTGATTCATTTTGAAAATAAGTTATGACATAGTGATCATCATCATCAATATGAAATGGCTTGAGAATAGATACTTAAAGATCAGAAAACTTTTGTACTTATGATAATTGAATGATTTAAATGTATAATGAACAACATGAACCATGTAAAATCATGTGTAATTTAATTTATAAATAAAAGTTCTGGTACTGCATGAAGCACTGTGGTTTGTTGACTGAAAGTGTAGCCTATGAAGAACATATGCAAATACAATGATTTACAAAACTTCCTGTCATTTGTCCAATAATTTCTGCATAGCTGTCATGGATTTAAACGAGCTTTACTGACCAACCTCCGACTGCCTCACATACATGTAGACACTCTGATTGGTTTTGCAGAAATCCTTCTAAACTATTGTCACATTTAATGATGTGCTGCAAGGTAAAAATTAAATTTTGACACCAATAAAAAAAGTACATTTCCGAAGTAAAATTACTTCTATTACAATCCATAATGTATAATTTAATACTTTAAAAATTCAAAAAAACTAGTATTATTCCTCCATAAAATCTAGCCAAACAACAATTTCAAATGTCAACGCTCACTTCTGTTACTGTAACAGATCAAAAAGAACAGTAAATCCAAAGAAAAAAGAGATGAAAACTGAAAAACTTTGGGTGAAAAGATGCAACGTGCCACTTTATGAGGCAGAGTGGCAGGCCGTGTAACGTGATTGTGTTGTGCCCCTTTGGCTGCAAGACAGCACGTCCTGATAAACTCCTCGGTCCATAATCTCTGAGTACGTGTGTGATAGATGTATTGTGGTTGACAAGACCTCTCGAAATCCCTTTGTTGACTGACCCCCTAACCCCTATCTTCCTTTCCCTTTCTCTTTGTACTTCTGAACAGAATCTGCAAACACTGGTCTATTCCTACAGAGTGATCTCATACTCAAAACCTTCTGAGCCACATTAATGAACTGACTTTTTGATAAATTTCGTTTGTGCCATTCGTCCAACTTGCAACGTTATTCATGCTGCTGCCTCCCCTAACTCTCTCTCAAGCAGTCATTCACGGTGAAAGCAAGCTAATCATTTGATTTGAATATTTCATGGTTGTGAAATAACATAAAGTTATACCCCCCCCTAAGCACAATATGATGCGTTCGTTTGGACCAGAAAAGGCTGAATTTTCCGCAGAGAAATTTGCTTATTATTTGAGTTTTATTATGTTTTTAATGTATGCAAAACATAATATGTACTCCTGTATTTGCGTGACAAAATTTAGTTATAATTTTCTGTGCAAAAATTTAAAAACTTTTTGTTTATTATATGCTAATTGTTTTTCAGAAAATTAAAAAAAAAAAAGGAATTATGAGACCTGCAGAACTATCAAATAAAATAATTCATTGAAAATTGCAACGCTCGTTCAATTTATAAGTAATAATAGAGAAATACTTTATAAGTAACAATTCATTGTTAAATATATGTTTTTTTTTTTTTTGTTTCTTAGTTAGTTTTAGGGGGTGTATTTGGGCCTGTTTGTGCTTATCTAGATAAATTGTTTATTTGGAAACGCGGATCGCGGGGTTCGACCCGCCTTCTGCATTGTGTAACAAACCAACTGCATTTTCGGATAAGTTACTCAAAAACAGTGAGGCGGCGTACAACGATTAAGCTGCCCCAAATATAGTCTTTAGTAGGAAACTGGCTTATTTTAAACGATCATCCAAAGTTTTAACGTATGATATTGAACAAATATTAACTAAAGGATATTTTAAGGTAATTTCCCTTTTCCTTTACAAGTGTTAGGCGTATGAAATAATATCTCGGTCTAATTTCAAGAGAGTTATGGGAAAAGCCTTACAGCTGTGCACATTACTTGTAAGGAATAATATGCCTAATTATGATACCCATTACTCCAAGCTTGCCGGCCCATGCTCCCATCCTTCTCTCTCTCTCTTTCTTTCACTCTGTTATATGATACTTGGCTCCTGCTGCAACTGCATAGAAAGACAGTTCATGGAGGGGACAAGTGAAAGAACACAGATGGCAATACTGAGAAAGAGTTGGTTTGGTGAAAGGAAAGCAAACTGTACGGCCAAGACAGGGAGTGAGAGGGACTGGGTTTTGTGTGGAGTGGGGGTCTACGTATGAAGGTAGTCTTGGTCTGGAGAAGAAAATGTGCACATAAGATAATAATGACCATGTCATAAATTAAACTTAGATTTATATACAGTTTTATGAAATTTTTATTAAATATTAAGATATGTGACTTGTTTTACCAAGGCAACAATGAATCAAAATCATTATAGATTGCTATTTTGAAAAGAAATATAAAACTGCCTTACTAAAAAGTGAGCTATGATTTGTTTCAATAATAGTAGTTGTAGCTAAAATAGCTATGGCATACCAATGATCATTATTTTCTCAAACATATAGGGAAATAAAATTTATGTGAAGTTAAAACTATGCTAAATTTACCTTGGATGCATGTTTTTTTCTTTTGGGTGAGCTAAATAGAATTACAAAACCTCTCCTATATTTACTAGAGCAATTAAATAGTTTGAGATAAAAAATGGAAAGCATGGTATTAATATTCTATAATAGATGCCTAACTATATCCCTTTAAATCTCTAAATTATAACTTTGGATAGGCTAAGGCGAGATTATTCATATGCAGCGCAAGCCCATCCTCTATCTTTACGTTTCTTTCTGGTTCTCTTTTTGATGGTTGAGGAATGCAGAAGCAAGCATTGTTTGTGGCTTACTTCTTATACAGGGGAGGAAAGCATAAGAGAAGGAAACAAAAGTGGTAATTAATAAAGGCCTCAAATCAATGGAAGCATAAGCATCACTTTCTTCTTCAGTCTCCACCACATCGCAGAGGCTGAGTACTGTGAAAAAACAACTCTTTGGTGAATACAGGTACTTGTCATTATTGCACCATGCTAGCACATAATTATGGCAGGAAGCTCATTCACATGAATTCCACTAGTTTAAGAGAAGGGAGATTGCAAGCCTTGTGGATGAAATATCTCTAACATTGGGTAATAACTATTTTTCTCCGTATATTTTTATATTTAGATTATATTAGTTTTGAATATTGTTTGGCCCTCTGGAAGGTTCAAAGTTAGATCAAAATATTTGAAACAAAAAAAAATAATAATAATGATAAAATAAAAGAAATTCATCCATTTGAAAGTAGGGGTGTGCATTCGGTTGGCTCGGATGGATCGGTTTTAAAATTTGGCAAACCGGTTTGAACCAAAATTCAGTAACCAAATTATCGAACCAAACAAAATTTTGACAAAATTGAACTATTCAAACCAAAGTTTAATTTAGTTTGAACAGTTCAGTTTTATATAAACCAAAAAATATATATTTGATATTAAAAAAAAACATTGTCCCAAAAACTCTTCATTCATTTAAAATATTAAATCAGTCAAATATTGTCCCTACCTAAAATATCGCTAATTTAGGTACATTTTGGTTTTCGTTTGGTTCTTTTGATAATTTCTTAATACCGAACTGGAAACTGAAAACCAAATACTGACCTTTTAAAAGCTGAAATCCAAACTTTTAATTCAAAACGAAACCAAAGTATTAAATTGGTTTGGTTCGGTTTGGTTCGTTTCTGGATAAAACCAAACATTACAATCCCCTGTTCGAAAGAGTTATGAACTTATGTTTATTTTTTGTCATGATTATAAAGCTAAATTTTGTAGTGAATAAAAGATTTTTTGTATTAGTACAAGTACTTTTCTGGAGAGACTAATTCCACGCCTCTCTCTTTCTCTCTCTCTCACTCTATCTATCTCTCACCAACCAGTCACACATAGGCACCCCAACAAAAAAATATAAATATATTATTTTATATAATATTGTAAAATTATTTAAAAATAAAGTCGTTAAAAATTCAAATCATGATAATTCAAACAAAAACTGTGTGATAAGTAAAAACAAAAAATTGGTTAAAAATAATTTTGGCATGTGAAAATTGTGATTTGAACAAATTCACAAAATTAATAAAGACTAGCCTCTTCTTTATGTTTAATCATTAAGGGAGAAGCTAGGCTAAGAAGAGAGAAGAAAGGATGACACAAAGGCTTCCAAAGAAAGTTTGGTGTGTAGGTGTGAAGAAATGTATCAAACTATGCACTTTTAATAATTTAAAGTCTAATTATGATAAATGATGGTGAGACATCATTCCTAATCCTGATACTTAGATACAATAAATACAATAATTGGGTTAT
>JXCR01146276.1:165145-178958 GCA_002079205.1 Phalaenopsis hybrid cultivar
ACATACAAACATACATACTTATAATTTCAAGATGATTAACATCATTTTTCAATATTTTGATTTTAAATTTAATAATTTTATTGCTATTATTAGGAAAAGTAAATTTTGATGACATGAAGATATAGTAAATCATAAATTTGTTGCAATTTCTTTAAATTGAAAAGAAGAAGAAAACAGATCAATCGATTGGTTAAGAACATTACAAATGGATGTCCAACCAATAAAAATAGATGAAAGTTTCAACAAAAATGAAAGCCATCACCAAGGAAACTGGTGGCATGAATGAGGTGATGGTTATTTTAAAAGCTAAATAAGTATCATTAATAAAAATACTAATTACAAAAGGATACCAAGAAGAGCTAGAAAAAATTAGAAGATGAGAGAAAGAATTATCTATTCAGCCAAATTCCTTTCCCATTATGTTGCACAATATAATGGAAGATGTTGAAAAACAATAATATTTAACATTAAATTTATTTGTACCGTTTGCAAGCCTTATGTTAATTTCAATAGAACCCTTATCAAGTTCATCTATCTACGTATCTTCAATAAATTTAACCATGAAGGTGAAGAATTTGAGCTCACCAAGATCATGTTATGTTAATTGGTGTTGAAGTGAATATAAATCTAGTATGAAATAAATTGATACGAGTACTTCTCCAACATATTCAGACAAAAATAACAAAATTATTGGTAGTAGTATTATGGCTTTACCATGGATAGTGAGAGAACAATTTCTAAAGTAAAATTAGCATTTAGAGAATGATAGTGTTAAACTTCAAAAGTAAGGTTTTAATAAGAAAATTTTCATTAATGTTATCGAGTGAATCATAACTAATGATCACTGGCAAAGAAGAAATAAATATATAATTGTATATAATCTAATTTAAATTTTGATATTGCATGGGGTGCTTGCTAAAATATGGGGGGAATTTAATTGATCTTGATTTTTTTATTTTCCATTTTTTTTTTTATTTCATAAGAATGATTAAATACATGATTAGGAGTCATATGGAATCTTATTAAAGAAACATCATTAATTAGTTGAACTTGGGGATTGCCATTTGTCTAAACGGGCATATTCTATAAATGAATAACATTATGAATGTGTTGAAGTTTTGAGCATTCCATGATATATTATCTACAAAATGAAATATTGCAACCATATAAATAACAATGAGAGTAAGAACTTTGTTTTTATTTAAGAATAAATTTGTTTGCTAGAAATACTTCACAAAAGTATATATTTAAATTTTATCAAAAATGTTTTTTAACATAGATTTTCACTTAGAAATTTTGCTATTAAAGGTCATGATGTGTATCTTGAGATTACATCCATAAAGTTTCGCCAGATAAAAAATTCCAACGGAATATGATGGCCTTGTCAAAAAGGCGAACTCCTAAATAATGAAATATCAACCAAACATGAACAATAAGTGATTCCTTTGAATATTCAAAATTTGGATACCGCTTAAATAATCTCTTTACAAAGTCATCAATCAATAGAAATTTTCTTAGAATGAAAATAATATAATCTTGAACATGACAAATATGTAAGACCAAACACCTGAGATTATGGAAAGAAATAGAGAAACTCTAAAAAAAACTTCATAAAGTGTTTGTTGGATATAATACTATGTAAAAGTAGCACATAAATAAATAGTTTCCTATTATAATAAATCTTAATAAATTTAGTTGCATATAAAATGTACCATAATGAATCAAATTTGTAATTTTACTTGAGATTATAGATAATAGAAAAAATATATTGATTGGGAATAAGATCAGGAAGCATTGGCATTACCTAAAATAAAGTGGAAGAATCGTGAACCAAGTAAGGAATGGCACATAGAAAATAGGGAACAATTAGAAGTATGGCTACTTGAAGGACATCAATGATAGGGGTAATAAAGGTCAGCTCTAGAGGATAGCTCAATGATGATGTCAGAGAGTAGAGGAAGTTATGGACATTAACTCTAAAGGGCTTTGATGCTCAATATAGATAAAGAGTACAATATTGATGGTCACAACTAATTAGTTACTGAGAAGAGTTCTAATGAGGTAAAAATGATGAAGATCAATATGATGATGTGAAGTATGCAAGATAAGGGGAGAAGCACTAGATTTGAGGTGGTCAAACAACTAACCATCGGTGAATGGCCGGGGGATTAAGAGGAGAGCATGAGCTTGATGCACTAATGGTTCTTTATAAATGGCGGCAATGAAAACCTAAAAGAGTGAAGTAGTGAAAGATATATAGTTGTGATTTTTATGGTTTCATATGGAAATTGAGGGGCAATGGGTATTGAAGAAATGGCATGTATATTGAATAAACATTCGTGGAGAGGAATTACATGTACTTGGTTTATGTATAATTACATAGTACATGAAAGTATATGTGTAGCAATTTGATGGATGAGATATATGAAAATGAATTTCTAAAATAAATCTAAATTTTGCAACAATAAAAGAAAAAAAAAGAACAATAATTGTGATATAGGAGAAAGTTTTATATTAAGTTGTTTTATAGGGTTGATGGAGATATTTTATTGAATGGGATGGATTTCTATCGTAGATCTCAGAAGATTTTTATCAAATAATTAGATGTATTATTTGAAGAATAATATCTACCCTAAGGGATAGAAATATTACCTTATAATGGATCTAATCATCCCGTATGAGGAAAACCTTCAAGATTTATGGGTATGCAGAATAAGAGATTTTTTCCCTACCTTACGAATGTAAGTTAATTTTTTTTTTTTTGTTATGGGGTCTTGCATAGGGGAAGTTATCGTATGCAATTAATTACATATTAGGAGTTATGCTTCGTGAGAAAACTCTTGATTAAAGTAATAAGCAATAGCTTATATTTGTGTGTGATTATATGATAAGTTAATGTAAGATTGATATTTTAAGACTCGAATTGATAGACTCAGATTTGAAAAGATTTGCATAGAATTAAAATATTGAGATTTACGGTTCAATGACGATGCGTGATAAGGGCTATGATATGGGTTATCCAACTTTAGGATGAAGGCTTATTTTAGGGATTGAATTGTGAATTTTTTGAAAGCAAGTTAAGTTTTGATTTAGGGAATTAGGTTTGGTTTGAAAAGATTTATTTGAATTCGTATTGATCTGGCATTGATTAATTTTTGGTTAATAATTAATTGAATTGAGTGATTCACTTGAGCTGAGAAACTTAATTTAACTTAATTTCTTTTGAAATTTTGGTTTGAGTTAATTTGATTGATGTAATTAGGGTTTTGAGGAGGTTTTCAAATTTAGTTTTGGATTTTGAAAAGGTTTTGAAGTTTCATTTTAGATTTTGAGTGTTGGGCTTTAAAAGGTTTTGAAGTATAGTTTTGTTTTTAAATGAAGTTTGGGTTATGAAAAGACTTTTTACAAGTTTGGTTTTATTTTAAATATGGTTTTTGAAAGGTTACAAAGAAGACTTTGAATCTTAAATTATGGGGAACATATAGGTTAAACGGATTTTTGGAAGAAAGTGAAACTTTAACCCTAAAACAATCCTAGACTCTATAGAAAGGATAAATATGTACACCAACATATTTTTTGGGTATAACACCCCAAATCAAGATGCATATGGCTTTCCATAATCTTGAGTTCCATAGAATCCTTAGAATATTAACCAACCCGATAGCTAAAGGCCTCCATTGCTATCATAGCGGTGGTGAATGTAGCCTTCTTACTATTAGGTGATAGAGGTGACTTCGTCATTCACCATTTGTTATTTTATCCCAGGGCACCTATATAATCGAAGGGGCAAAGACTATTTGCTTTATATGTTCTAATCCTTAAGACAGACTAAGGGTGCATAATAATCTACTCTAGGCTTCTCTACTAAACTATTCTTGAGTGTATGTGATCCTAGGTTTTATTTCTAAGCGGCTAACCTAAAGTTCACAATTGATCTGGTCAATGATGGTTCATGATTTAAGTTGATTATTTTGGGGAGTTGATATTAAATTTATGATTATTTTAATTTTAAAAATGACATTATGACCTCTAACTTTCTAATCAAGATATATCATAAATAAATTTCTAATCAAGATATATCCTAAATGACATTATGACATCTAACTTTTTAATCCCATTGTGTTTGGGAAAAATAATTTTAGGTAGGATATTGCTTAATATAGGATATATAAGTTTAAAAGCTAGCTTATTAAATAAATAAATAAACTTTCAAACCTAAGATAAGACCTATTTTTAGTAGTATATGTCTTCAGAATGAGAATTATAAATGTGCTAGTGAAAACTTAGGCATCTGAGACCAATTAAATCAGTCTTTAATAGTGGAAATAACATCCCATTGAACAATAACCCAATTTTTATGAAAAAGTTTTTTTTGGCAAAGCAAGCTTAGCTAGCAACATAATCACAATTCATGGATAAAATAGTATAATATATCTCTTCATCAGATGTGGTAGCTACAATTTCATGATTATCTTTCTTCAAGATAACTACGAGGATGAAGGAATAATTGGTAATATTAGGAGAGACACTTGAAGTTCTTAAAAGATTCAAAAAAAAAATTATAAGCAGAATTAGCCACAACATCACCCACACAAATAGAACGACCCTCTTTAGATTTAATTTTGTAATATGATTCACAACTTTCCTCTTATGAAATAGGGAATAAAAATATTTAAAATTTTTTACTCCTTCCTTAATATGCTCACAAGACACTTTTGGTTTCCAAAAAGTTTCTTCCATATCTTAAACTTTTTTTAAGCTTGTTCTAGTATTCAGAAAGTATTGATTAAGAAGGTGAATAAAGTTTTTAGGCACTTGGTTTTAAGGTTAATAACTTGATTTTCAGCTACAAAAAAGTTAGTGAAAACAATTTTAAAATAAATTTCATTTCACCAACTTAAAACTTAGGTTACTCTTTTTTATTTAAACCAATGTCTGATCATATCTTAAATATTGTTACTAGAGGCAACGAAGCACACCAATCTGAATCAAGAATCTCAAGAAAAGAAGAATCTAGAAGCCAAATGTTTTGGAACCAAATTTTAAAACAAAAATATTAAGGATTATCTCTAGTAGTTATAAGAGTAGGAGAATGGTATGAACAAGTTTTTCTTAAGTGTTTAGGATAAGTATTAGAAAATTTGGATAACTAATAACCAATAAAAAGAAATTTGTGAAGTTTTTTATCATAAATGATTGTTAATTCAAGGAAAAGTCAAGTCTGAAAAATCAAGATCGTTCAAGTTATAATAAAAAACTAGCAATATTAAACTATCCATAACATTAAACTTAGGAGCAGCACTGATGCAACTTTTTTATATGCTATGCTTCATGAAGTTGACACCACTACTTCAAGATTTTAATCTCCAGCAACGGTGTCAAAAACTTGATGCAGACTTTTTTTTGATTAATTTTATATATTCTAGATACTCACAATGATATAAACGCATGTATATGTATCACTCAAGTAATACATGGCTCTAATGGAGTTCCGTTTATCGATCCCTCAGGGAAGCAAGGTAAGAGGTCCTTATTCAAAGTTCTAGTATACTACTATCAGGCCTTAGATTGGAATGTCGATTAAAATGGTGTTTTATCTAGCAACTACTCCTAAATGCAAATGTTAATTCTAAAGATAACCACTTTTTGGATGAATTGGTTTAGAGAATTTAAAGGTGTTAAAAACTATTATTCTTATGTAGTGAATTGGATAATGTAAAGGAATGAGATGCATTAAATATTGTATGTGACAAATAGGAGCAATCTTATTATTTACCCTCTTCCGAGTGTTATAAAGAACATTGGCTAATCCTAGATTTAGTCCCTAAATTCATGGTTAGCCTGTGAGAATACTGGCTCTCACTTCAGAGCTCCACTTCCCTTCTCCTGAAGGCTACCTCTCGCTTTAGTTTCCAAACACTAGGACCAAATTTGAGATTTTAGTCTGTCACCCTAAAATCTATAATTCTACGTCCATCAAAGTATATTTCTCTATTTATTTGCATACAACGCCCATGAACTTCACCATCCATAAAATTTGAATGTGATTACACTTTGTTGAGAATTACACTGCCCTATTGGGTCTTAATGTAATTACAACGAATTTTAATACTACAATAGACCTTTATTGTAATGTAAATGAAGTGCAAGTAAAAACCATCACTTTTATAATTAAAACTTATTCTAGCATGCATCCAAAAATCCTAAACATGAATCATACTCATTGTAAAAGAAAAGTAAAAGGAAAAGAATGACATAATTATCTCATGCCACTATTTCCTAATAGGAAGAAAGAGTAAGAAAAACACATCACAAAGCACGAAGAAAACACAATGGAAATCTTCATTCAATCAAAGTAAATTCACTAGATAAGTGTTTACAAAATTATAAGATAATGAAGAACACAATACTTAGTTTTTTTTCTTTGAGAGAAAGATGAAAATCTCTCCTACAAAGTCTCCCGCTGATCCATGCAATGCTAGAACTTTTCCTTACAGATTCTCTCAAAATCCCCTCACCAATCTCTCCAAAAAGATAGAAATATACATTTTTACTCCTATTCTAAGATCTCTAAACATTCTCCACGTTTCTCCACTTACACAAACCATTTTTTCTGACATAAAAGCACTTTATTATAGTGTAGGGATGAATTTCCCAAGATATGCCTCATGCAACCTTTCAAAAAGCGTCCAAATACATTGAATCTTTTAGAAATTTGCCCGGCATCGCGTCCAAACTGTCTCGGGCGCTGTTGGCACCATTTTACATGCCGTCGGTGCCATTTTCAGGTCGCTTTTTGCACTCTGGCGTTGTAGGCACCCACTCTGCATAGCTCCACCATTTTGCTTCGTTTGACTTTGTTTTAGCTATGTTTCGCTCCGTTTCAGTTGCGTTACATTCCTAATAGTTGGACCTACAAAATAAGCATGAAAAAACTTCCTTTAAAGTGTTATTTTGTTCAAAAATTTGTGAGAAGTGTAAAGGTGATTAAACATAGAAAGACATCGAAATGTGTTAGGACATAATTTTCTTTCTTGCTCACTTTTGCTCCAAATTGCACCTTTTTTGCTTCTTTTCTCCAAAACTCCATTTCCTGTACGTGAAACCAAAAATATACAAAATACATTCTTTTAAAGTGCAATATCATTGAGAATCACCAAATATAGACATTAAAAGTATATGAAAAATTGAACATATTTTAGCCGTATCAAGCACCACAAAGGCATTAATTAGAATTAGAAATGTTATTGAAATCAAAACCCACATACTAAGGGCCATCAATACTAGGAGCAATACTACTAAGTTGATTCTAAGGAATACTACTCATAGATTTAAAACAACAAGAATAAATACAAAAGTAGTTAATAAAAGAATCAGACAAACAAATTTTGATGTAGAGATATCTTCTAGAAATACTAGTAATTTTAGATTTATTAACCATATTTTCAACAAAAATAAGTAATGAGGTATTATTTATCCTACATAAGTTTTCAGCCCTATTCCTAATGTTAGTGGATTCGATCCCTCTCACGTTCCAAAATATGAAACAAACCATTAAGCTCTGGTAGGATTGGAGGCTTTATGAGATTTATCAATCCTAGGAGTTCATTCAAGATGTTGTTTACCACCTTTAGATTTTTCCTTGTTGTTATGCTCTAACCCTCCTCCTCATCCCAAATAAAAGAGTCCACAAGAGAATTATTTTGACTTTCAACAACATTAATGGGAATGACAAAGGAAATAGAAGGCTCAACTTCCCCTTATCCAAAATCAGCACATTCTTATTGAAATTTAAACTATTACCAGAAATATTAATTTCAGAGGCATTTTTTGTTGTGCCACAAAAAGGAGAACTATCTAAACACAAAAGGTTAGAAATAGAAATATTTTTTAGTAGGAAAAATATTGGCCCCATTTACTATAACAGCCCCATTAGCCATATAGAAGAAGACAAAACAGCATTACCAGATTCCCAGTAGACATAAGAAATAGAGAGATTAGGCAGATCAGAAGATGCACCAATTTGATCTTTAAGAAGAGGTTCTTTAGATGAGCTAGGAATATCAGCAAAAGGAGCATTAGTAGGATTGCTAGAAATCCTGGTAGGAAGTATGCAGAAAATAAAATAAGATTTTCCAAAACGACACTCTTAGCAATCTGATTTTGTTCTGATCCAAAAAAAGATTTCTCCAAGGAGTTTCTTAGAAACATCCAACTGAACTAAAACTATCACAACTTATGGACTAGACAGAGAAGCAGTAGGGTGATCAGCTTGGAGGGCTCTTCCATGCAAGGAAGCTGCAACATGCAAAACATGGTGGGTAAAAGATGTAACAGAATATTAGGAAAGCNTAGGGTTGGAGGCTTTATGAGATTTATCAATCCTAGGAGTTCATTCAAAATGTTGTTTACCACTTTTAGATTTTTCCTTGTTATTATGCTCTAACCCTCCTCCTCATCCCAAATAAAAGAGTCCACAAGAGAATTATTTTGACTTTCAACAACATTAATAGGAATAACAAAGGAAATAGAAGGCTCAACTTCCCCTTATCCAAAATCAGTACATTCTTATTGAAATTTAAACTATTACCATAAATATTAATTTCAGAGGCATTTTTTGTTGTGCCACAAAAGGAGAACTATCTAAACATAAAAGGTTAGAAATAGAAATATTTTTTAGTAGGAAAAATATTGGCCCCATTTACTGTAACAGCCCCATTAGCCATATAGAAGAAGACAAAACAGCATTACCAGATTCCCATTAGACATAAGAAATAGAGAGATTAGGCAGATCAGAAGATGCANTAACTTCTAAAGTAAAATTATTATTTAGAGAATCATAGTGTTAAACTTCAAAAGTAAGGTTTTAATAAGAAAATTTTCACTAATGTTATCGAGTGAGTCATAACTAATGATCACTAGCAAAGAAGAGATAAATATATAATTGTATATAATATAATTTAAATTTTGATATTGCATGGAGTGCTTGCTAAAAATTTTGGGGAATTTAATTGATCTTGAGTTTTTTATTTTCCATTTTTTATTTCATAAGAATGATTAAATATATGATTAGGAGTCACATGGAATCTTATTAAAGAAACATCATTAATTAGTTGAACTTGGGGATTGCCATTTGTCTAAACGGGCATATTCTATAAATGAATAACATTATGAATGTGTTGAAGTTTTGAGCATTCCATGATATATTATCTACAAAATGAAATATTGCAACCATATAAATAACAATGAGAGTAAGAACTTTGTTTTTATTTAAGAATAAATTTGTTTGCTAGAAATACTTCACAAAAGTATATATTTAAATTTTATCAAAAATGTTTTTTAATATAGATTTTCACTTAGAAATCTTGCTATTAAAGGTCATGACGTGTATCTTGAGAATACATCCATAAGGTTTTGCCAGGAAAAAAATTCCAATGGAATATGATAGCCTTGTCAAAAAGGTAAACTCCTAAATAATGAAATATTAACCAAACAAGAACAATAAGTGATTCCTTTGAATATTCAAAATTTGGAGACCACTTAAATAATCTCTTTACAAAGTCATCAATCAATAGAAATTTTCTTAGAATGAAAATAATATAATCTTGAACATGACAAATATGTAAGACCAAACACCTAAGATTATGGAAAGAAATAGAGAAACTCTAAAAAAAACTTCATAGACAGTTTGTTAGATATAATACTATGTAAAAGTAGCACATAAATAAATAGTTTCCTGTTATAGTAAATTTTAATAAATTTAGTTGCATATAAAATGTACCATAATAAATCAAATTTTGAATTTTACCCGAGATTATATATAATAGAAAAATATATTGATTGGGAATAAGATAAGGAAGCATTGGCATTACCTAAAATAAAGTGGAAGAATCGTGAACCAAGTAAGGAATGGCACATAGGAAATAGGCAACAATTAGAAGTATGGCTACTTGAAGGACATCAATGATAGGGGTAATAAAGGTCAGCACTAGAGGATAGCTCATTGATGATGTCAAAGAGTAGAGGAAGTTATGGACATTAACTCTAAAGGGCTTTGATGCTCAATATAGATAAAGAGTACAATATTGATGGTCACAACTAACTAGTTACTGAAAAGAGTTCTAATGAGGTAAAAATGATGAAGGTCAATATGATGATGTGAAGTATGCAAGATAAGGGAAGAAGCACTAGATTTGAGGTGGTTAAACAACTAAAAATCAGTGAATGGTTGGAAGATTAAGAGGGGAGCATGAGCTTGATGCACTGATGGATCTTCATAAATGGCGGCAATGAAAACCTAAAAGAGTGAAGTAGTGAATGATATATAGTTGTGATTTTTATGGTTTCATATGGAAATTGAGGAGTGGCAATGGGTATTGAAGAAATGGCATGTATATTGAATAAACATTCGTGGAGAGAAATTACATGTACTTGGTTTATGTATAATTACATAGTACATGAAAGTGTATGTGTAGCAATTTGATTGGAATGTCGATTAAAATGGTGTTTTATCTAGCAACTACTCCTAATGGCAAATGTTAAATATAATGATAATAACTATTTATTCATGCAAATGTTAATTCTATAGATAACCCCTTTTTTGGATGAATTGGTTTAGAGAATTTAGAGATGTTAAAAACTACTATTCTTATGTAGTGAATTGGATAATGTAAGGGAATGAGATGCATTAAATATTGTATGTGCCAAATAAGAGCAATCTTATTCTTTACCCTCTTCCGAGTGTTATAAAGAACATTAGTTAATCCTATGTTTAGTCTCTAAATCCGTGGTTAGCCTGGGAGGATACTGGCTCTCACTCCAGAGTTCCCACTTCCCATCGCCTGAAGGCTAACTCTCGCTTTAGTTTCCAAACACTAGGACCAAATTGGGGATTTTAGTCTGTCACCCTAAAATCAATAATTCTACGTCCATCAAAGTATATTTCCCTATTTATTTGCATACAACCCCCATGAACTTCACCATCCATGGAATTTGAATGTGGTTCCACTTTATTTAGAATTACACCGCCCTTTCGGGTCTTAATGTAATTACAATGAATTTTAACACTCAGTAGGCCTTTATTGTAATGTAAATGAAGTGTAAGTAAAAACCATCACTTTTATAATTAAAACTTCTTCTAGCATGCATCTCAAAATCCTAAACATGAATCCTACTCATTGCAAAAAAAAAGTAAAAGTAAAACAATGACATAATTCTCTCATGCTACTATTTCCTAATAGGAAGAAAGAGTAAGAAAAACACATCACAAGCACGAACAAAACACAACGTAAAACTTCATTCAATCAAAACAAATCCACTAGATAAGTGTTTACAAATCATAAGATAATGAAGAACAAAATACTTAGTTTTTTTCCCTTGAAAGAAAGATGAAAATCTCTCCTACAAAGTCTCCCGTTGATCCATGCAATGCTAGAACTTTCCCTTACATATTCTCTCAAAATCCCCTCACCAATCTCTCCAAAAAGATAGAAATCTACATTTCTACTCCTATTCTAAGNCAGGGTTGGAGGCTTTATGAGATTTATCAATCCTAAGAGTTCATTCAAAATGTTGTTTACCACTTTTAGATTTTTCCTTGTTATTATGTTCTAACCCTCCTCCTCATCCCAAATAAAAGAGTCCACAAGAGAATTATTTTGACTTTCAACAACATTAATAGGAATAACAAAGGAAATAGAAGGCTCAACTTCCCCTTATCCAAAATCAGTACATTCTTATTGAAATTTAAACCATTACCATAAATATTAATTTCAGAGGCATTTTTTGTTGTGCCACAAAAAGAGAACTATCTAAACATAAAAGGTTAGAAATAGAAATACTTTTTAGTAGGAAAAATATTGGCCCCATTTACTGTAACAGCCCCATTAGCCATATAGAGGAAGACAAAACAGCATTACCAGATTCCCATTAGACATAAGAAATAGAGAGATTAGGCAGATCAGAAGATGCACCAATTTGATCTTTAAGAAAAGGTGCTTTATATGAGCTAGGAATATCAGCAAAAGAAGCATTAGCAGGATTGTTAGAAATCCTGGTAGGAAGTATGTAGAAAATAAAATAAGATTTTCCAAAGCGACATTATAAGCAATCTGATTTTGTTTTCTGATCCAAAAATAGATTTCTCCACGGAGTTTCTTAGAAACACCCAACTGAACTAAAACTATCGCAGCTTGTGGACTAGAGGGAGNTAGATTTTCCAAAACGACATTATAAGCAATCTGATTTTGTTCTGATCCAACAAAAAGATTTCTCCACGGAGTTTCTTAGAAACACCCAACTGAACTAAAACTATCGCAGCTTGTGGACTAGAGGGAGAAGCAGTAGGGCAATCAGCTTGGAGAGCTCTTCCATGCAAGGAAGCTGCAACATGCAAAACATGGTGGGTAAAAGATGTAACAGAATATTAGGAAAGCGAACCAGAGAGCTTAATATTCACAAAAAGAATTTAAAATGGCTGCCATGGAAGGATGCTTGAAGGAAAGTATTTAATATATAAAAATATCCTCTGAAGATCTAAACATTAAGAGAGAATCAACACTAACTTCTATGAGAATTTTTTTGTGTGGATTTGAGAGTTCATAAAAATTTCATTTTGTATGATAAATTTCTGTTATTAAGTGAACATAAAAAATGTAGTGATTAAAGCTAAACATTTATTGAATTAAATAAATGTAAATAATATTTNC
Source organism: Phalaenopsis hybrid cultivar (assembly GCA_002079205.1). Lineage (NCBI taxonomy): Eukaryota > Viridiplantae > Streptophyta > Magnoliopsida > Asparagales > Orchidaceae > Phalaenopsis > Phalaenopsis hybrid cultivar. The sequence goes on from JXCR01146276.1 coordinate 177,853, forward strand.
TTTGTGTGGATTTGAGAGTTCATAAAAATTTCATTTTGTATGATAAATTTCTGTCATTAAGTGAACATAAAAAATGTAGTGATTAAAGCTAAACATTTATTGAATTAAATAAATGTAAATAATATTTTTCTATAGGTTAGTAGAAATTAAAAAATTTACACTTTACATTACTATTCATGGCAGTTAATGGTTCTAAAGCATACATATTGAATTAATCAAATTTCATAAGTTATATAAAATTTGTGGGTCTTCATTCAACTAATATATTTTTTGGTTTTTAATCTATAGATCTCNGCTATAGGTTAGTAGAAATTAAAAAATTTTCACTTTACATTACTATTCATGGCTGTTAATGGTTCTAAAGCATACATATTGAATTAATTAGAGTTCATAAGTTATATAAAATTTGTGGGTCTTCATTCAACTAATATATTTTTTGGTTTTTAATCTATAGGTCTCAGATCACATTAATCCCAATACACAATAATGATGCATTTATTTAAATCCATATTAGCATAAAACCTTTAACTAAGTTCATGCTAATCTCTAATTTTATATATATATATAACAAATTGATAAAAAGAGCAACTCGTGACTCCTTACGCGTTAATTAAAGTAAAAGTTACAGAGTTTGATGTTGAGATAGAGGATCCCCAACTACCTATAGGGTTCCTGTCTCCGCATTACAACTCCACCCAAAAAAAGCCAAAATACATGAAGCAATTTTAATATATATATATATAAGGAAATTTAATTAAAAAGATCTGAAGTACTTTAATTGCAAGGAACCTAGCCATTCTGAGGGGAAAAAAATAGTCATTATAATCTTTTTTTTCAAATTAGGTTACCCTTAAAAACATTTTATCTTGTTCTTAATCTGCTAATTAGGCGCCAACTTTGATGTTGAGTAGGAAATCAACTAGGAAAGTGAGAGATTGAAGTGACTAATGGATGGGCTACACTGATACTCTATGAAGTAAATTCTCAAGATAATGGCAGTGTAACTTCCCTCATGGGTTTGACCACCCTCCTATTGCCTGACAAATTTATTGAATTTTGATATAAAAGCATAACTATATATTAACTGCTCACTTCCACTGCTAACA
>JXCR01146276.1:179074-189476 GCA_002079205.1 Phalaenopsis hybrid cultivar
CAAGGAACCTAGCCATTCTGAGGGGAAAAAAAATCATTAAAATCTTTTTTTTAATTTAGATTAGCCTTAAAAACATTTTATCTTGTTCTTATTCTGCTAATTAGGCGCCAACTTTGATGTTGAGTAGGAAATCAACTAGGAAGGTAAGAGATTGAAGTGACTAATGGATGGGCTACACTGATACTCTATGAAGTAAATTCTCAAGATAATGGCAGTGTAACTTCCCTAATGGGTTTGACCACCCTCCTACTGTCTGACAAATTTATTGAATTTTGATATAAAAGCATAACTATATATTAACTGCTCACCTCCACTGCTAACAACACTATTTTCCCGCTGAAACCAGAAGCATACAATTACTATTTATGATAAAATAGACCGCTGATGGCGAACTATGAATTTAATAAAAATTAATTATGATTGAATTACATTCATAAATCCCTGTTTTTGCCATGCAAATTGATTGGGAACCCACAACAGCCTATTATTATGCTGAAGTTCAACATATATTATGTGATGGTGGTGAAAAAAGAAAGTATTTGCAAGAGGACAAAAAAGATGGGTAATATTGATGTTGACAATGATGAATATAACAGTGTTTTTACTTGTTGGAAGCATCATTAATTTGCAACAAATTTCTTCCATTTGAAATATAATCACAAGCACCACAAAGAATGCTCAATGTAGTTGTTGTAGGAAAAGACATTTTCACTTCCTTTCGCAAAGCTCTTTTCAATCTTCAAATGCCCATTTTTACACACCTTCATCAATCAATAATCTCCCAAGCCTTAATCATAATGCTAATTGCCCTCAAATGATAGCTTGCCTTGATAAATAATTAATCTCCATCCATCATATTAATTAGTCTCACAAACCTTATATATATTATATATATATATTATGTTTGAAAATCCAACATTTGTTCACTTGAAGCATTACTCATAAGACATTTGTCCCCAAAACATTCAAAAACTAATCCATGTTTAAATACACAAGACAGATTCAAACAGTCAAACTTACTAATTCCTGAGAAATTCTAAGAAGACAATCAAACCTTTCTTTTTTGTTTGTTTTTCACTCAACCAGAACTCCCCCAAAAAAGCTTTTCAGTGCAGAAAAAGATTTATATAGTGATAGAAAGTAAACTAAAACACCAACAACCAACCAACAACAAAGAAAAGAANTCATCCATCATATTAATTAGTCTCACAAACTTTATATATTATATATATATTATGTTTGAAAATCCAACATTTCATAGGACATTTGTCCCCAAAAACATTCAAAAACTAAACCATGTTTAAGTACACAAGACAGAATCAAACAATCAAACTTGTTAATTCCTGAGAAATTTTATGAAGACAATTAAAGTTTGTTTTTTTTGTTTTTCACTCAGCCAGAACTCCCCAATAAAAGCTTTTCAGAGCAGAAAAAGATTTATATAGTGATAGAAAGTAAACTAAAACACCAACAACCAACCAACAACAAAGAAAAGAAAAAGAAAGAAGCCATGAAAAATGAACCAAAAACAAATTCTTTTCCTTTACATGCCNCGCAGAATAAGATTTATATAGTGATAGAAAGTAAACTAAAACACCAACAACCAACGAACAACAAAGAAAAGAAAAGGAAAGAAGCCATGAAAAATGAACCAAAAACAAATTCTTTTCCTTTACATGCCTAAACAAGCTAATAAATATTTCCCCATTCTTCTCTCCATATCCACTCTAAAACATAAACAATTCAACATGTAGCCATAGCCCCACCATTCCTCACCCAATCTATCTTCTCCCCCTCAAATCCTGCTCAATCTCAGAAGCCGGATCATCATCCTCCTCAAAACAATCGATCCCATAAGCTGCATGGCCATGCCCGAACGCCTTGATATGGTCCTTGAGCGATCTCTTGTGCTTAAAATCTGACCCACAAGTGCAATACCAGAGCTTCCCGCAGTTCTTCTCGTGTGTCCTCCAATCCCCACGAACGGCGAACGCTTTGCCGCACTTGCGGCACATGAAAGGCTTGATGCCGTGCTTCCGCTTGTAGTGCGTTTGAAGCGTGCGGAAGTCTTTGAGCGGCTTGGCTCTAGGGTGGTCAATGTTGTTGCGGCAGCCCGCCGCGCAGCAGTAGCAGGGTAGCCGTAGCATGGCCGTTGGCTGCGTGCCTCTGAGGGACTCCGGCCCTTTTCTGTATTGCGAGCCATGGCCCCACATGTGCATCTGCATTTATATCGTTTGTAGGCATTGATTAACGCAATGAATGTGATAGAATGTCTTGCAAACTGCTCACAGCTCGTGTTCGGTTCGTTCACTTAGTTAATGAGTCGAATATGAATAACAAGAATAAAAATTTTTTTGTTCGTGTTCGGCTCATTTTGGATCGAAATTCTACTATAATATATATATATATNGCAATGAATGCGATAGAATGATTTTGCAAACTCGTGTTCGGTTCGTTCACTTAGTTAATGAGTCGAATATGAATAACAATAATAAAAAATTTTTGTTCGTGTTCGGCTCATTCTGGATCGAAATTCTACTAATCAATTATATATCTATATATATATATATANTTGATTAACGTAATGAATGTGATAGAATGATCTTGCAAACGGCTCATTGATCCCAAAGAGCTCGTGTTCGGCTCGTTCGCTTAGTTAATCAGCCAAATGCTAACAACAAGAATAAAGATTTCCTTTTTTGTGTTCGGCTCATTTTTGATCGAAATACTACTAATCAATTATATATATATATATANGGCAAAAGATATACTTGGAGAATTAAACGGAAAAGTTTCTATATTAAAAGGAAAAGTTTCTATATATAAACATATTTGGTTGTGGAATAATAATGTGAGAGAAAAGATAAAATGCAAGATTGTGTTATAAAAATTGATTTAAATGTAAAAGCNGTACTTGGAGAATTAAAAGGAAAAGTTTCTATATTAAAAAGAAAAGTTTCTATATATAAACATATTTGGCTGTGGAATAATAATGTGAGAGAAAAGATAAAATGCAAGATTGTGTTATAAAAATTGATTTAAATGTAAAAGCTTAGAGAACTAGAAAAAATATAAAATGACACGTAGGGAGTCTGTTCTACTTTTAATGACCTTTATAATAGATTAGGAACAAAAGAATGTGAAAGATATATGTATAAACCAGCCAAATAAAGAGAAAAAAAAGTAAAGATTTAACTCAAGTAAAGTGCATAGAGATGAAAACAAAAAAAAAGTGATTTTCTTATAAAAAAATATTCAATATTGGTGGGTGAGTTATTTTGATAAAATTTTCAATANGTGATTTTCTTATAAAAAAATATTCAATATTGGTGGGTGAGTTATTTTGATAAAATTTTCAATAAAGTTTCTAAAAGTGCAATCAATCTTAGTGAGCTTAATATCATTAATAATAATAATAAAATATTTCATTTTTATCATCACATCAGTAAAAAAGAGGTTGGGGAGCCTTTAAACAAAACCAAGGGTGGAAAGTATGTAGGATTTGATGATATTTCAATTGATGTGTAGAAATATTTTGGACATTTGGGAGTTTTTTTGGCCAACTAAACTCTATAATGTCAATTTAAATACCAAAAGGATGCCTGAGGAGTGGAGGAAGTGTATTTTGGTTCCCATACTTAAGAATAAATGGGATGCACAAGAGTATGAAAATTATAGAGAAATTACGTTGATGTGGTATACTTGAAAATTATGGGAGGGGTTAATTGAACATATGTTAAGATGTATTAAAAAGATTTCTCATAATCAGTTTGGATTTATGTTGGTCACGCCTACTTTAGAAGTTATACATTTATTGAGAGAATTGAAGGAGAAGTACATAGAGAGTAAAAAGAATCAACATTTTATTTTTATTGATTTAGAAAAAGCATATGATAAGGTTCCAATAGATATCCTTTGGAGAGTTTTAGAAAAAAAGATGTTAATATGACTTATGTTAAAGTCATTAAAGATATGTATACTAGAACTGTTACTAGTGTTCGAACAGAAGGACGATTGACAAAATATTTTTCTATTTTAGTTGGATTACATCGAATATCCGTCTTAAGTCCATATCTTTTTACTTTAATCTTGGATTCTCTTAATAGACGTTTATAGGAGTGTACCTTGGTGTATGTTTTTCATTGATGATATCCTTCTGGCGGATAAGACTAGAAAAAGGGCCCACGAAAGACTTGACCTGTAGAGGTCTACATTGGAGTCTAAAGGCCTTTTTTTAGTAGAACAAAAATAAAATATATGGAATGTAATTTTAGTAGTTGTAATTGTGACAGAGTTGTAACTATGGGTGATCAAATCATTATAAGATGTGAATGCTTTATATATTCAGGCTCTATTGATGAAATTGATTGTGATATATATATGTGGATGTTATTAGTAGAATTCAAGTTGGTTGGTTGAAATGGAGGAATGCTTCAGGTTTATTCTGTGATAGGAAAGTGTTGCTTAGGCTGAAAAAAAAAATTTTCAAGATGGTGGTAAGACCTGCAATGCTCTATTTCGCAGAAAGTTGGCCTTTAAAAGAGAAGCATAAAACTAAGTTAAGTATTGTCCAGATGAAAATGCTTAGGTAGATGAGCAGTTTTACACTAGAGACAAAAGGAGATTTGAATATATCCATGAAAGGGTTGATGTAGCTCTAATAGAATAGCAGACAAAATTTGAGAGTCATCTTAGATGGTTTGGTCACTTTTAATGTCAACCATCTGATGATCTGGTTAGGAATGTGGATGCTCTAGATTTGGCTACTATAAAGAAAGGCAGAGGTGGTATAAAAATAATCTTAATTTATTTGAATTAAATGAAAATATGACACTCAATAGGACACAATGGAGAAAAAGGATTCATGTAGCCGGTCCTACTTGGTGGGATAAAAGCTTGTTGCCGTTGTTGTATTTTGTTGTGTGTCTATTTAGAATTTTGTTTCAGATTTCTCAAATTTTTGTGATCCTATTTCGTAGTGTAGTTTTGATTTTTAATTAATTGAAGCCAAAGGTGACACAAATTTCCATCCCAACAACCTATTTCTCCTACAAATGGATTAGCATGCCGATTCCAATTTTAAAAAAAAATTTCATTTAGCAAAATTTTAAATGTAGAGTGATCAAGAAAGTAATATATGTGATGACAAACTATTAGAAAACTAACAGTTTTATCTAAAGTTCTTCTGAGATCAATTCACAAATTTTTCACATTTGAAAAATAAGAAAAAGAAATATGGCATAAATATTAGCATATCATTACATTCCAAGTTGATTCATTTTGAAAATAAGCTATGACATAGTGATCCTCATCATCAATATGAAATGACTTGAGAATAGGTACTTAAAGATCAGAAAATTTGTGTACTTGTGATAATTGAATGATTTAAATGTATAATGAACAATATGAACCATGTAAAATCATGTGTAATTTAATTTATAAATAAGTGCTGGTACCACATGAAGCACTGTGTTTTGTTGACTGAAAGTGTAGCCAAGGAAGAACATATGCAAATACAATGATTTACAAAACTTCCTGTCATTTGTCCAATAATTTCTGCATAGCTGCCATGGATTTAAACTAGCTTTACTGACCAACCTCCGCCTACATCACATACATGTGGACACTCTGATTGGTTTTGCAAAAATCCTTGTCACATTTAATGATGTGCTGCAAGGTAAAAATTAAATTTTGACACCAATAAAAAAGTACTTTTCCGAAGTAAAATTACTTTTATTACAATCCATAAAAAAAAAAAAAGTATAATTCCTCCATAAAATCTAGCCCAAGAACAATTTCAAATGTCAACGCTCACTTCTGTTACTGTAACACATCAAAAAGAACAGTAAATCCTAGAAAAAAGAGATAAAAACTCAAAACTTTGGGTGAAAAGATGCAACGTGCCACTTTATGAGGCAGAGTGGCAGGCCGTGTAACGTGATAGTGTTGTGCCCCTTTGGCTGCAAGACAGCACGTCCTGATAAACTCCTCGGTCCATAATCTCTGAGTACGTGTGTGATAGATGTATTGTGGTTGACAAGACCTCTCGAAATCCCTTTGTTGACTGACCCCCTAACCCCTATTTTCCCTTCCCTTTCTCTTTGTACTTCTGAACAGAATCTGCAAACACTGGTCTATTCCTACAGAGTGATCTCATACTCAAAACCTTCTGAGCCACATTAATGAACTGACTTTTTGATAAATTTCGTTTGTGCCATTCGTCCAACTTGCAACGTTATTCATGCTGCTGCCTCCCCTAACTCTCTCTCAAGCAGTCATTCACGGTGAAAGCAAGCTAATCATTTGATTTGAATATTTCATGGTTGTGAAATAACATAAAGTTATACCCCCCCCTAAGCACAATATGATGCGTTCGTTTGGACCAGAAAAGGCTGAATTTTCCGCAGAGAAATTTGCTTATTATTTGAGTTTTATTATGTTTTTAATGTATGCAAAACATAATATGTACTCCTGTATTTGCGTGACAAAATTTAGTTATAATTTTCTGTGCAAAAATTTAAAAACTTTTTGTTTATTATATGCTAATTGTTTTTCAGAAAATTAAAAAAAAAAAAGGAATTATGAGACCTGCAGAACTATCAAATAAAATAATTCATTGAAAATTGCAACGCTCGTTCAATTTATAAGTAATAATAGAGAAATACTTTATAAGTAACAATTCATTGTTAAATATATGTTTTTTTTTTTTTTGTTTCTTAGTTAGTTTTAGGGGGTGTATTTGGGCCTGTTTGTGCTTATCTAGATAAATTGTTTATTTGGAAACGCGGATCGCGGGGTTCGACCCGCCTTCTGCATTGTGTAACAAACCAACTGCATTTTCGGATAAGTTACTCAAAAACAGTGAGGCGGCGTACAACGATTAAGCTGCCCCAAATATAGTCTTTAGTAGGAAACTGGCTTATTTTAAACGATCATCCAAAGTTTTAACGTATGATATTGAACAAATATTAACTAAAGGATATTTTAAGGTAATTTCCCTTTTCCTTTACAAGTGTTAGGCGTATGAAATAATATCTTGGTCTAATTTCAAGAGAGTTATGGGAAAAGCCTTACAGCTGTGCACATTACTTGTAAGGAATAATATGCCTAATTATGATACCCATTACTCCAAGCTTGCCGGCCCATGCTCCCATCCTTCTCTCTCTCTCTTTCTTTCACTCTGTTATATGATACTTGGCTCCTGCTGCAACTGCATAGAAAGACAGTTCATGGAGGGGACAAGTGAAAGAACACAGATGGCAATACTGAGAAAGAGTTGGTTTGGTGAAAGGAAAGCAAATTGTACGGCCAAGACAGGGGGTGAGAGGGACTGGGTTTTGTGTGGAGTGGGGGTCTACGTATGAAGGTAGTCTTGGTCTGGAGATGAAAATGTGCACATAAGATAATAATGACCATGTCATAAATTAAACTTAGATTTATATACAGTTTTATGAAATTTTTATTAAATATTAAGATATGTGACTTGTTTTACCAAGGCAACAATGAATCAAAATCATTATAGATTGCTATTTTGAAAAGAAATATAAAACTGCCTTACTAAAAAGTGAGCTATGATTTGTTTCAATAATAGTAGTTGTAGCTAAAATAGCTATGGCATACCAATGATCATTATTTTCTCAAACATATAGGGAAATAAAATTTATGTGAAGTTAAAACTATGCTAAATTTACCTTGGATGCATGTTTTTTTCTTTTGGGTGAGCTAAATAGAATTACAAAACCTCTCCTATATTTACTAGAGCAATTAAATAGTTTGAGATAAAAAATGGAAAGCATGGTATTAATATTCTATAATAGATGCCTAACTATATCCCTTTAAATCTCTAAATTATAACTTTGGATAGGCTAAGGCGAGATTATTCATATGCAGCGCAAGCCCATCCTCTATCTTTACGTTTCTTTCTGGTTCTCTTTTTGATGGTTGAGGAATGCAGAAGCAAGCATTGTTTGTGGCTTACTTCTTATACAGGGGAGGAAAGCATAAGAGAAGGAAACAAAAGTGGTAATTAATAAAGGCCTCAAATCAATGGAAGCATAAGCATCACTTTCTTCTTCAGTCTCCACCACATCGCAGAGGCTGAGTACTGTGAAAAAACAACTCTTTGGTGAATACAGGTACTTGTCATTATTGCACCATGCTAGCACATAATTATGGCAGGAAGCTCATTCACATGAATTCCACTAGTTTAAGAGAAGGGAGATTGCAAGCCTTGTGGATGAAATATCTCTAACGTTTGGTAATAACTATTTTTCTCCTTATATTTTTATATTTAGATTATATTAGTTTTGAGCATTGTTTGGCCCTCCAGAAGGTTCAAAATTAGATCAAAATATTTGAAACAAAAAAAAAAAAAAAAAAAAAAAAAATTCATCCATTTGAAAGNAATAGCTCTAACGTTGGGTAATAACTATTTTTCTCCGTATATTTTTATATTTAGATTATATTAGTTTTGAGTATTGTTTGGCCCTCCAGAAGGTTCAAAATTAGATCAAAATATTTGAAACCAAAAAAATAAAAAATAAAAAAATAAAAGAAATTCATCCATTTGAAAGTAGGGGTGTGCATTCGGTTGGCTCGGATGGATCGGTTTTAAAATTTGGCAAACCGATTTGAACCAAAATTCAGTAACCAAATTACCGAACCAAACAAAATTTTGACAAAATCGAACTAGTCAAACCGATGTTTAATTTAGTTTGAACAGTTCAGTTTTATATAAACCAAAATATATATATTTCATATAAAAAAAAAAACATTGTCCCAAAAACTCTTCATTCATTTAAAATATTAAATCAGCCAAATATTATCCCTACCTAAAATATCGTTAATTTAAGTACATTTTGGTTTTCGTTTGGTTCTTTTGATAATTTCTTAATACCGAACTGGAAATTGAAAACCAAATACTAACCTTTTAAAAGCTGAAATCCTAACTTTTAATTCAAAACGGAACCAAAGTATTAAATTGGTTTGGTTTGGTTTGATTCGTTTCTGGATAAAACCNTCCAAACTGGAAACTGAAAACCAAATACTAACCTTTTAAAAGCTGAAATCCAAACTTTTAATTCAAAACGGAACCAAAGTATTAAATTGGTTTGGTTTGGTTTGATTCGTTTCTGGATAAAACCAAACATTACAATCCCCTATTCGAAAGAGTTATGAACTTATGTTTATTTTTTGTCATGATTATAAAGCTAAATTTTGTAGTGAATAAAAAAAATTTTCGTATTAGTACAAGTACTTTTCTGGAGAGAGTAATTCCACATCTCTCTCTCTCTCTCTCACATAGGCACCCCAACAAAAAACTCTCTCTCTCTCTCTCTCTCTCTCTCTCTCACATAGGCACCCCAACAAAAAATATAAATATATTATTTTATATAATATTGTAAAATTATTTAAAAATAAAGTTGTTAAAAATTCAAATCATGATAATTCAAACAAAAAATGTGTGATAGGTAAAAACAAAAAATTGGTTAAAAATAATTTTGGCATGTGAAAATTGTGATTTGAACAAATTCACAAAATTAATAAAGACTAGCCTCTTCTTTATGTTTAATCATTAAGGGAGAAGCTAGGCTAAGAAGAGAGAAGAAAGGATGACACAAAGGCTTCCAAAGAAAGTTTGGTGTGTAGGTGTGAAGAAATGTGTCAAACTATCCACTTTTAATAATTTAAAGTCTAATTATGATAAATGATGGTGAGACATCATTCCTAATCCTGATACTTAGATACAATAAATACAATAATTAGGTTATGAGAATTCAAGCNGGGTTATTAGAATTTAGGCACTTTTTAAACTACATGATTTTTAGGAGGTCATAAAAAAGCTATGATGAGTCAAGAGATGCCTCAACACTATCCTATATACAGTATGATAATTTAAAGACTCAATAAAATGGAGTTAAAAAGCTCTCTTTCTCATGCCTAAATAGTAGTTAACGATTTTGTAAGACATCAAGTGCTATCTTTACAAAAAAAAACACTGGAAAAGCTTAAAATCTCTTATATAATAAAAAGTAGACAAAATTAAAAAAGTGGGACTTCATATTTTAAGAGTGCATTTTTAGTTATTTCAAATGAAAGAAATTCAATTGCTTTCTAACTATTTGTTTGGTAATGTTTTTCTAATTTGTAAGCAATCTAAAGGAAAAGATGAGATGATATGAATGAAGAGATATTCTTTATTTACATTGCAGTAATATTGGGGCTCATTACATCAACTAGTCCTATATTCTTTGAAGGGATTTCTTAATTTTTGAGAGGGTTGATCTAAAGCTTATCCATAAAGGCTTACAAGTAAATTGATAAGGAGATGGTGACTAGGGTTGTTTTCATCTTACACACACACACACACACACACACACACACACACACACACACACACACA
>JXCR01146276.1:213879-263860 GCA_002079205.1 Phalaenopsis hybrid cultivar
ACAAATATTTTAAAAGATTTATCATAAAATTAATGATTATTTCATTAAATTTATTAGCGATGAAAAATATTTCCTAAAATGCTTTATAAGCATCTCCTAATATTTAAAAAGAGATTTTTTCTCTAATATAAAAATTGAAGTTTAGGATGTAGAAATATAATACATAAGAATTGTGTGGTTTGTATGTAAAAATTGATGTTTGGGTATTAATATGTGATGCATGTTGATTGAGTGGAATGTATGCACAAATTCGGGTTTAGGGTGTAGATATGTTGTAGATAAGAATTGATATACCAACATACAAATAACAATGACGAGAGCATATAATTTATCGACATTTTGAACATAGTTGATGACACTAAAAATCATGAAGATTAAAGAAGAATTTTTGACATGGTTCAAATTATAAATACGTTGACGTGATTCATTCAATTCACCGACACATAATATATTTTTCACTTTTAAAGTAAAATGCATTATACTTTGGAATTTATTATAGGTTCATAATTCAAGGAGTAGAATTATGAATCAGAGCCTATTAGATCTTGATTGGGGTCTAATGGCAGCGTTACTACATGAAAAATATTTGATGTGAATGGTTATAGATTTCACATGAGTTCTTAGCATGAAGGGATGAACACTATTGTGTTTGTGTTAGACGAAACACACACTCAAATAGTGAGATCAGTTATTATGACATCCTTGAAATACGTGTCAATTTATGACGTCTTAGCAACGAAAGATTATAATTTTCGGTGATATAACTACTGCACAGGCTGTCGCTTATGCGCGGGATTTTTTTTTACTGTATGTTTAGGGCTACCTACGGTGTATACCGTCAGTTCAACTCTAACAAAAATCGACTGGCAAATGTCGTTGGAAATTAATAGTCATTTTCCCTAGGTCATGAACTGGTGAGCATTTGATGATAACTGATAGCTTTCCACATAACTTATGATGTTATTTTAAACCAACCACTACTAAACCTTGGCTGAGATGTCAGAAATAGTTTTTAATAAAAAACTAGCCCCGAAAATCCTCATTTCTCCCTTTCTTCTCCCACATGCTTGAAACCCTCGCATGCGTCCTCCTTCCTCCACCGGGTTTTGCCCAAAACCATAACCTTCGTGAACCCTCCTTGACGATACAATCGCCATTAGAGTTAGCTAGGAAGACAATGANGACCACTACTAAACCGTGGCTGAGATGTCAGAAATAGTTTTTAATAAAAAACTAGCCTCGAAAATCCTCATTTCTCCCATTCTTCTCCCGCATGCTCGAAACCCTCGGGTTCGTCCACCTTCCTCCACCGGGCTTTGCCCAAAACCATAACCTTCGTGAACCCTCCTTGATGATATAATCACCATTAGAGTTAGCTAGGAAGACAATGAAGAGTTTGCGACTTACATAGACCACCCGAATCCCTCATCGTTCTCATCCTTCTGCTTCGCTCTTACCAAAAACCATTGAGGAAGAAAAGTTTGTTTGCACCATTCTTTCTCTTCTCTAATCACAAATTTACTAAGGGGCTATTTGGAAATCGATTTAGAGCATGATTTAACATGAATTTTACCTAAATCTTGCCAGACGGTCAGTTTGGACAAAATAAAGCCAAGAATTTCTTTAATCTGGATTCCACGAATTTCAGATGTAAATCCCATTTGAGATTTAGTAAATCTTGATTTAAGGAATTTTATAAATCCTAATAACCTAAAAATGTATTCGAGTATATATTCATCTCGAAACCATTTGTTTTGAATTTTTTGTTTGTTTATACCTTCTATAAATTTTACCATCCTAAGATCTCACCTTGGGCATAATTGTATGCCAATACTTTTTGGACCTTCTTCAGTATCCCTAATTTCCAAAAAGTGCAAATGTTCTAATACTTCACCACCACCAAAAACACNTATCAGTTTGGACAAAATAAAGCCAAGAATTTCATTAATCTGGATTCCACAAATTTCGGATGTAAATCCCATTCAAGATTTAGTAAATCATGATTTAAGGAATTTTATAAATCCTAATAACTTAAAAAATGTATTCAAGTATATATTCATTTCGAAACTATTTGTTTTGAATTTTTTGTTTGTTTATACCTTCTATAAATTTTACATTCCTAAGATCTCACCTTGGGCATAATTGTATGCCAATACTTATTGGACCTTCTTCAGTATCCCTAATTTCCAAAAAGTGCAAATGTTCTAATACTTCACCACCACCAAAAACACATATGACACCTAAATTTAAGATTTGTGAGAGATTTGAACACACATATTGCATAATAAGATTGATCTATTAATAATGAAAGTTCAAATGATGTTGAAATTTTGTACCCCTGAACTTTGCAATGATATAATCAAGAACTGAGACATATGCAACATAAGATCAATTGTCTCTATCATCTCCAATTCTTTTCTATCTTTTGTAGCTAGATTTTAGACCACAAATCTAACTTTCTTAACTTTCTTATTTAAATGTTTCACCAAATATGACGAGATCGAAGCAATTGCACTTGAAGTTACACTATATGACACAGAGTGCACCTTCATTCTTTGCTTTCATGCCAAACAACGCACTTTTGTAAATTTTGACGGACCTTAAATATCCCCTGAGAACTATATCATTTTCAATTTTGAAAACATAAGTATATAATTTTCTTCTTGAGATTCGATACATGTTTGATTTTGATCAATGTCTCAACAGTACCATCATTTACTAAATCCTAATATTCTTCTTGAGATTTGATACATGTTTGATTTTGATTAATTTTTGAATATATTTCAATAAGCACTTAATTATATTTTAGTTTTTTCCATAGTGAGAATTAATATGTCTAGCTACCTAATCAATATACTTTAAAACATCTCATTAATCATGTTCATTATAACATTTTACAATGTTTGGCCACCATGTAATAGCGTTCAAACTAAAGAGCACAAGCGGCCCAATCAGACAGTCGTCCAAACACAATCACCGCACAATATTTTTTCGAACCCTAATATGTAAGACAAAGTTATACGAAATGTATATCATTTACTTTTTGAAATTTTGACTTGAAAAAGAGTTGAAATGTAAGTTTGACTAATCTAATATTAAGCTGGCCGAGTGTTTGCATTAAAAATTGCTTTTTGATTTTCATTCTTCCTTTTTAATTACTCTGAGTTCNGAGCTTTGCAAAAGGAAGTGAAAATATCACTTCCTACAACAACTACATTGAACATTCATTGTGGTGCTTGTGATTATATTTCAAATGGAAGAAATTTGTTGCAAACTAATGATGCTTCCAACAAGTAAAAACACTGTTATATTCATCATTGTCTTTGTCTTTTTTTTTTCTATTTACATCTGCAAAATCTCAATCCTCTCGTCAGCATCAATATTACTCATCCTTTTTTGTCCTCTTGCAAATACTTTCCTTTTTCACCACCATCACATAATATGTGTTGAACTTCTTGTGGGTTCTCAATGAATTTGCATGGCAAAAATAAGGATTTATGAATGTAATTCAATCATAATTAAATTTTATTAAATTCATAGCTCGCCATCAACGGATTCTCACGGTCTATTTTATTATAAATAGTAATTGTATGCTTCTGGTTTCAGCGGGAAAATAGTGGTGTTAGCAGTGGAGGTGAGCAGTTAATATATAGTTATGCTTTTATATCAAAATTCAATAAATTTGTCAGGCAATAGGAGGGTGGTCAAACCCATGAGGGAAGTTACACTGCCATCATCTTGAGAATTTACTTCATAGAGTATCAGTGTAGCCCATCCATTAGTCACCTCAATCTCTTACTTTCCTAGTTGATTTCCTACTCAGCATCAAAGTTGGCGCCTAATTAGCAGATTAAGAACAAGATAAAATGTTTTTAAGGGTAAGCTAATTTGAAAAAAAGATTATAATGACTTTTTTTTCCCTCAGAATGGCTAGTTTCCTTGCAATTAAAGTACTTCAGAACTTTTTAATTAAATTTCCTTATTTATTCCATATATATATATATATATATATATNAAAATCACATTGGAAGCAAGATTTAAAGGATTTAGAGAAGATGAAGCTTGTGGGATTTAGTTAGTCCTATTAAATTCTATTAAAGACACCAAATAGTTTCTCAAGATTTATCATGATTTGCTTGCTAACATGCCAAACAATTTTTAGAATACTACCACATCAAGATTTGATAAATATAGATTTATAAGATTTATTAAATCCTATTTATAATAAATCCTGTTTGTAACCAAACAACTCTTAGTAAATCATATTTGAATTAAATCCTACTTGCAGCCAAACACCTCATTAATTAAAATCCAAAGTGCAGCCAAACAACTCCTTAGGCATGTAATCACATGAAAAAGAATATAAAAAGTTACTTTAGTGAATGGTTTTGGGTAAAAGTTGAGCTGAAGAAGGAGAAAAATGAGAGTACCGGGTCTCTACAATCTGCGATCCCATGTACTTGATCCCGTAAAGCTTGGATTCAGGTGCGAAGGTAAGGGTCTTAGAAGAAACCAAGAGAGTGCTATAGAAAGGGTGAGGTCGAGGTTTTCGGGAAGGGAGGGAAGAACTAAGCAAAGTGGGAAGGTGAGCACGGGCGAGATGTGAGGAAGAAAAAAGAGGAAGATAGGGATTCAGGTGGGGTGGGCTAAATTAATGCATATATAAACAACTTACAAGCAGTCTAAAATCCATCAGTTTGTAACATCATTATCGATGCTTATTGTTGTTGCTTATTAAAATAACTCGTCAATTAACACCCCATCAAATGGAGGGTTCCAAAATAAACTACGAACCATTGTCATTGATTAATCATCATTTAGAACCAACGAACTATTTCATTAGTAAAAAAAAAAAAAAAAAACTATCAGAAAAAATATTACTATAGCTAAGTGGTGTTATATCCAGTAATTAATCTGTCGCTAATAGTCAACTGACAAACCATCGTGATGCCGTGAAAAATTTGTAAATTTTTTTCAACCAATATTTTGGTTGTTGGTTTTGCCATCAATTATACCTCATTTTTCTGTAGTGTCTGTATATCTTAACATAATTCATATCTAAAACACCTACTCTTCTAACTGGATCATTAAATTCTTGGCGTTTAATGTGATCAAATCATTTAATACGACTCTCTCTAAATTTATCTGCCATTGGAGCTACATAAACCCTATCACATATATATTCATTTAGCATTTTGTCTGTGAGTATAAAGTTGCTCATCCACCTAAGCATTCTCATGTCAGCAACACTTAACTTAGTTTTATGTTTCTTTTATAAAGGCCAACATTTTGTGTCATAGAGCATTACAGGTCTCAAAGCCAACTTATAAAATTTCCTTTCAGTCTAATTTGTACTTTTCTATCAAATAATGGGCCCGAAGCATTCCTCCACTTCAACCAACCAACTTGAATTCTACTAATAATATCCACATAGTTGCAACTATGTCACTAGAGTTACTACTACTAAAAATACATTCCATATATTCAATTTAGTTCTACTTAAATGAAGGCTTTTAGACTCCAATGTAGACTTTCATAATTCATTGTTTTCCTGAGCTATTTCTTTATTCTTATCCACAAGAAGGATATCATTAGCAAAAACCACATCCAATAAGACTTTGAATTATTATATAAGAAATGATCTTAATTTATTTGAATAAAATGAAATTATGATACTCAATATGACAAATCAAGAAAACTAATTCATGTAGCATACCCCACTTAGTGAGAAAAATGCTTGTTTTTATTTTTGTTAACTCTTAATTAAATCACTTAATCAAATTCCAACTTAAGGGAGTCAACCCCTTTGGCTTTTAAATTAGATCTAAGCAAATAGTATTACTTATGACACATTCAATTGAGTCCAAGTTAGAAACTAAATTAAATAAGAATTGCACTTAATTTTATCCTACAATGTGTTTAACTCACTTTAGCTGAGTTAAGATTAATTTTAAACCTTAATCAAGAGCAAACATAGGAACTATGTTTAACCAAAATTAGGCCGCCCTCATTTCAAGTTGGAAGTGATCTAGGGTATCCATAGGTTGGCTGACATGTGTTGACTTTGACCAATCAAGGTCTTTCTAAAAATTAAAATTAAAAAATAAACAAATAACAAAATACTTAAATTTGATTCTAAAGCTCACTTAGAGCACCTACATGAGTCCTTACATGTGTTGTGATGTGGTCTGTGTACTTTTGTAACTTAATTAATTTTGTTCAATCACTCGTTAATTAGGGCCCACAACCTGGTCAATCACTAGTCAATTACGAGTCACAACCTGGCCAATCATGGTCAACTATAGCTCAACACTTAAACCAAAGTCAAACTTGAATCTAAATGGAATAATTTAAAAAAAAAAACAAACCAACTAGCCTAAGTATGAGAAGATTTAGATTGAAATCACTTAGACTCTTAGGGTTATGCACCACACTTATAGAGCATGGTGCTCCACATTATTTGTTTTAGAGAGTTATGAGTAGTGGAAACCTATATAGGATGGTCATGCTTTTCATAGAAAGTTTTATAACATTAAAATTATATTTAATATAAATTAAATTTAAAATCCAAAACATTTACATATTATGTAATCAACATAAACTTAAACCACCAAAAATAGTTAATTGAACAAAAATAAAAAGAAATTAGAACATAAACTTAAGAACTAGAATAACTATATATCTCACAAACCACAATATTGGACAACTTATTAGTCTGCTAGCCCATTCTAATTTAGATCAATGATGATTTTTGTGTTCATTATTATGTGATTACATGCATTAATTAATTGAGTTTGTTAAATATTCTCTTTGTCATTGTATATGAACACATATGTAGATTGCTCTGCATGTAGACTTAATGTTAGGGCAATATTAATAAAACTAAGATATTTTTCTTTGGATGGTCTTGCAAAAGTATATTAAAAAGGGTGCATATAATCGAATTAAACCAACATATATTCTATAGGCGTTTGCTTTCTCATGCATCCATATAAAGACAAATAAATAAAACAAACAGCATGGTGCCTAAGGGCACTAGGTCCATATGATTTGCTTTACTTGTGTGTGTGCTTTTTTTGTTATTTATTAATATGTTGACATCTATTTTGTAATTTTTACTAATATTGTCAATCAATTATGTATTTAATAAAGCTAGGTTAGGGCCCTTGGGTACATAATGAGTAAGGATGAGTCGTTACCTGACGATGCCCAATGACCCCTTGAGGACCTATACTATGACGATGATAGGAGTAGTCAGGGTATGAGAAGAACCCATGGGGCATCGTAGTTATAGAGATACTCTGGTTTATAAATAGATATGAGATTTGCTTCCTCGCTTTTTCCTTTTGTTTCAAAATCTATCATGATACCCAATTGCACTAGTCTTAATCATAAATTTTATTTTATTTATTATGCTTCTTCTTACACTTGATTTTGTAGTATTCACTTATGTGCAAACTTTAAATTGGCTACCGTTTCCTAGACTTTTCCATGATTGTATGCTTATGTTAGCTTAGATTTGTGTTAGGATTGTAGGGTAATATTTTCTACCTAACCTAAATAACATAAACCAAAATTTTTCAAAAAAATAAGTTCATAAACAATAACATAAAATATAAAAAAAAAACTCATAAAATAGAAAATAAAAAATATGCATTGCGCCTGAGAATATTTGTTTTGTATGCATATAAATATCAATTAACAATAATAAAATAAATTTCTAACTTAAATTGATTAGTTGAATCATATACATATCTAAATTATATTGATTGCACTCATTTTTGTCAGGTTTTCACTTATTACAGAGAAGGGGGGATACAACCTGTGAGGATCACCACTCTTAAGGATTAAATATGCCTTTTATCATGACTTGACCTTAAGGGTTTTCATGCATGCACCATTTAGGAGTTGCATAGCCATTTCATAGCCATAAATACACAATAAACTATAAGAATCATTCAAATTTTAATTAATTTAATCTATCTCAATCTGTCAAATTTAATTGATCAAGTCAATTAACCCTCTGTCATCCCAGTCGAACTGTCTTGGTTGCTCGATCTATAGGATCGAGCCATAAGTCCTAACATAATTTTTTTTAAATAACAATAGTTTTTCACTCTTTATGAGCATGTGACCGTAGTCATTATTTTAAAGCAGAATAGATGTTAGTTGATAGCCTGGATGGGTTTGTTCTTCAATGGGAGAGAAACTCAAAAGACCCATTTTCTTAGACTTGGTTAAATGTTTTATATTATTAGTAGACTCATCTTAGTTTCGATTCTAGGGTAGTCTTATTGGCCTTGCTATGTGATCGGCCTCTATTAAGATTTATTGTGGATTTTTCCCATCTAATATAAGTCTTAACCTTCTAAATATTACACAACTCAAACCAAAGTTTCATTTCAATTTCTACACTATAAATACCAATGAGACAATCAACTCGAGCAACCAATGTGCCACTTAATATCGGTGCTCCCTGCTTCTCGTTGTTTAGCTACCAACAAAAGCTATCCAAATTTTGAGTATCCAAAGTTTGAGTCATTCTTTTTTAAACTCTGAATAGCAATATTTAAATATATTGTTGTAATTCATGAAAAAGAACAGTCATTATTTTAATCGAGAGCTTTCTTAAGAAATATCATATTCTAAGATGTAATTAACTAGCGAGACTTTTCTTTCGAGTCATACTAGACCCTACAACTAAAATAAATTTTGTTCCTTTATGACTAGGGAAAGGCTTCTAGTAAGCAACCCCACAGAGAAGTGAAACAATTATTTTGAGATTAGATTCACCATAGGGTAATACTTTCATCCCTCGGGACGATTTTCATTAATGTCAAGTTTTATCACAAGTGAAGATTTTCAAAACTTTTATTCGTACATGATCCCCACAAACATAAACAAATATAATAAGTCAATCTTTATGGTTAAACATTATTTCCCACANTTTGCCTTAGCCTAACTCTACTACCCTAATTTTCTAAGACTTTACATATTTTTACTCTTATTCAGAATTTTTTTACTAAGTATTTTTTTTCCATTTTGAAGGCTTGTTTGTTGGATGATCCTCACGTTATGCAAGTTGATGCATATGGGATTTTTTTCTTCTTTTTACCCATAAAATTAGTTCTGATTTATTAAAATAAAAAAAAATAATCTAACCATTTAAAAGTTATAACAAAATCTTACATATCCTACAGCCTTAGGGCCCGTTTCAGACAGCTTATAAGTGTGAGGGCGTTCTTTAAAACGCCGCAGTACCGTTTGGATCGTGCATTTTGTCTGTTTATCCGAAAACGTGGTTCCACTTTTACACTAAACGCAGGTCGCGGGTCGACCCGCTAGCCGCATTTCAGAATAAACTACTTATCCTAAAACACACAAGCTGCCCCAAACATACCCTAACTTCTAAACTGCTTCTTAAAAATAGTTTATATCCCATCCATGAATGCGTCAAGAACGGACAGAAAAACCCTACCCGCTTATATCATGCTGTGTGCATGATAGTAATATGAAGCTTATCAACCACATGTACACATATATGCATGACTCAATCAACCATGATGGAGCCCACTCAGTGGGAGCCACTCGCTTCCCAACAAGCCTCTGCAACCCGGCCACTGTAGTACCCGGGTCTCTTTCTCTGACGCCAAATAGTTATCATTAAATGCTTCTACAGTATCTCCATCTCTCTCTCTCTCATGGAGGAAGGCAAGGGAAAAAGGCCCTGTAAAGCTCGTGTTCATGCTGGGTATCCCGACAGAGAGGGTTCAAGGAATAAGACTACAATAAACTAAACTGAGAATGGTCATGGGAAGAAGGAGACAGAGAATAAATACAGTATATTTATTATATGAAACAGCATTAATGAAGGCAGAAGGAGGGCTTCATTTAAGAAAATGAATGGTGAAGGTTATAATATGGTGTTTATCTTGGGGACATATGATGATATTTCATATGGAAATTTATGCTTGTTTGTTTGAATGAAGTAATAATGTAGCTTTTTTCTGTTTCAGTAAGAAAATGATAATAATATAAGTATTAATTAAGTTTCTGAACTGTTTTAATTCAGTTTTCAGAAGTAAAAATTGAATCTTTCAGTTTCTGAAATTTATATATATATATATATATATTGAATTGAATTATATAATCTATTATTTAGTAACTGAACAAGGTTAAATGATAAAGCTGTCATTATATTTGATTCTATCAAGTCTTTTTTGCATTTTTTTATTACTAATTTATAGGAAAAGGTGTATGCATATACCAATAGCTTTTATTTTATTTTTTTTTTGTGTGAAATGCAAGAGAATAAGAAAAGGAATCTTATTTAAATAGATTTTTATAAATTGGGATATTGATATATATATTTTTATTATGATCATTTGTATATTATAATAATAATAATAATAATAATAATAACGTGAATAAGTAAAATTTAAGATTCATGAGTTACATTTTCATTTATGTTATTACGAAAAAAAAATACTATTAAATAAGATTAATAGTTGAATAAGCCTGGAGGTGGGTGAGTGAAGTTGTGCTTTCGATTTCTTGTCGTAAAAGTGAATATACGACTTTCATATGCATTGTCTTCCCAATCAGCCATAATCAATGTAAAACACATGTGATTCGACAGTCACATTTTGTGTAGGTGACTCGCACCGCCCAATGAATGAGACTTTTTTATTATTGGCTATAACGTGCATCCATGCAGGTTTTATCGATCGCTCCAATATAGTTCTAACAAATTAAATAAACTTCTATTAATTACTCGACTCATTTTAACCTCTAAATATAATGCGTAAAAAGAATTACCTTAAAAATAGCATATACTGCAGGTCATTTACAATCTGTACTGAAATCTTCTCAAATGTGAGATCATCTGGTTTGATAATTTGTGATGACAAACTAATAAGAGCATTCAACCCCGCTAAGAAGTATTTATTGATTTTCTCAGATGAATTTTTAAATTGTTTTATCACTCCTTTCATTAATTCATTATGTGATAAAATGTACAGGTTTGTTGCTAACACCTCTCTGGTTGTCATTCTTAAGGAGCCATGAAATTCAATTCTTATGTAGTTCATCAAGTATACCCATAAATATATGTTTTTTTCATATGAAATATATTGTTGAATCTTATATTATGTCCTTTTAGTAGCTTTCCAACCCATGTATCGCCAATGTAAGATGATGGCATGCGGGGAGTTTGATCAACGTATGAGTTATACTATTCGTACAGCAGACAAACTGTTGTAACAATTTCTATTTCGCACCTCTTTGTGAATCCATGCTAAGCAGGTGATATATTCAGGCACTACATGTGAATCAAACAGCGTTACTAAACATTGAAATCAAATCACTAGGCATACAATAAGAAGTCCTAGAACAATCCTATAAGAAAGAAAAATCATTCAAATCAGAAATCTAAAAATAGTTCAAAAAAATAAATATAAATAGTTCAACGATAACATCACAAAATCAATCGTCCTTTCTGCCAAAAAAAATGTAAATAATTGACCCCATCGTCGAGGGCCATCTTCATAAAGATTTGTCTGCGGGTCGGGTCCTCCAACAACTTCAAGAAGTTCAAATATAACAACATGTCCTCATAAACTTTGTGAGTTGCCTCCAGAAGTCGGGTAGCCTCGTCTATGGAGGTCTCATGTGAAGTCCCAAGCTCACGCACACATGGAGCTACTAGTTTTGATATTTGACTTCTAATGAAAGTAATTTCTTCTTTTTCTTTTTCTCCACCCTAGGATGCTTTGACCTACATGTGGACTCTAGTTCATTTGAGTTTGGGCTTGTGCCTTCACCGGAGCCAATTACAAGCTCAACATCCAAGTCCTCTGGCTTGCCTGCAAAACCTTGCTCACTAGGGGTCCAGGCATGAGTCCCTGCTGCCACAACCCCACTAAACATACAATCCAATTTTTCTTCCGGATCAGGGTCAATTCAACTGAGTTTGAATTTCTAGGTGGCTAGCACTGCCTGCAATTTACGGGCAAGTTGATTACTTCATACAATTCAGGAAGAGAAAGTAATGAAAATAATGTCTTTTATTGATAAGATTTTACCTCCAATTTTTCAGCTCACCATTCATCTAAAGCATCAATAGTCCTTTTAATTGGATCCAAACCCAAGATCATGGATTCCCCTTTAATTCCTTCCATAAATTTCAGTCATTTTATCAACTAATCTCACTTTTTATTAAGTTACAACCTATCATACTCCCTTCTCATCATTTCCTTGAACTTCTTAATAATGTTCTGCCACTCTTTTTTTATAAAAATAGGAGGTGGCATATTTCCCAGCTCAACCTTCTAAAGACATTGGTCACAAAATATGAGTTTTGCTTCCTTATCCCACATAGCTGATGAACTGACTTCTTAAGTCTTAACCATTGTGTTATGATGTCCCATAGAATGTATGTGTACATATATGTGTAATTACTTTAATTTCAAACTCCAGAGATGATGCCAAATACTTGATTCGACCCGATAGTACGCAAGTATTTAATTCCATGGCCAAAAAATTTACTCACTTTAATTATGGCTGATAGTATGCAAAATAATTATGTTGTAGAGTTTAAAATTTAATTTATAGGTCACAAATTATGGGTAATATGCAAGTGCACCTATTGTTTCAAGTAGTATAGATTTTTCAAGACCAAAGAATCGATCCCATGTTGACCTCTCTTTTTGTTAAGGTCTAGTCTTTCTTTCTTAGAAGCCTATGATCTAGTCATAGGACTTTTCTGTTGACTATCATAGAGGACTAGTAATGGAACCCTACCCCATTAGAAAGTATAAACACTTTATTACTTTTATTGGAGTTCCACATGCTTGGTTCTAACCTCTACAACTTTGTATGATGGAGCCAACATGGGGGAAGCTCAAGAAGAGCCCCATATGACTGTCTTGTCTTAGGGTTAGCCCTGGGTGGTGAGGTTTTGGTCAATCTTGCACGCACACAATTGAACCCTTCACCTTTAACCTATACCCTGAAACCAAACATGCTTAGCTTGATTTCCTACTTTTTGGGAAATTCATGTGGGTGGTCTTCCAAACCCCTAGCCTTTGGCTAGTATGGCTAGGACCAACACACGAAGGCTCTAAAATAAGGATTACCTAGGTCTCATGACACCATAAGGGTAATATTGTGATAAGCTTCCTCATTAAACCCCAATGTAGCAAAAAATTTCCAATTTCGGCCCTTTGGCCCTAAACTTTTTCATAATTACCAAATAACCCCTAAAATCCAAAAATTTTCAAAGCCATTTACCCCACCCTAGTTGGTGTCATGGACCAAGGGTCCCATAATTTAGGGATCTCTTCCCATACTTGACTAAGTGAATTAACCTTGTCATCACCTGATTAAACCTCGATATTAATCACATTTAAACTTCCCACTGGCCTCCCTGCACCCCTGGCCGGCCAACCTAGCTGTCGGAAAACCAAAAACTGAGTAGCCTCCTCCATGGACATAACCTAAATACACCCATCCTATGTGTCAACCTCTCATTGGTCACTTGCATTGAATTCCCCTCCACCTAAGCTTCACTTTGGCCGCCTTGGCTTACCTTGTTGGCAGTCATAGCATGGTCTATAAATAAGACCCCTCCCACGGCCTAATGAGAAGAAGTGTTAATTCCCTAAGGAGACTCTACCAAATTCTCACCAGAGCTTCTCTCAACCCTCCTAACTTTAACCACATTGTCCTCAGCCATCCATAGTCACTGTCCTATTGGAATTTTGAGCTCAAAATCCAGGGCATTTTTCTATCATCCCACAAACCATCACCAAACTTCAAATCGATATGCTCCTGAGCTTCACCAGAGCACAAGGAGAAGTTTCCCCATCAAAGCCCCATCCTTTGACCACTCTATGTTAGACTTAGACCAAAGTTGCACCACCCTTCAATTGAATTATTATCAGACTCCATAACAAAGGAAGGTGATACTTTGAACGCGTTCGTGGGACTCCGTAGAAGCTTCTAGAAACATCCAATTGAGGCCACACTTCTTGGACAAAGGTATAATCCAAAATCCCTAATTTTAGGCTTGATTTCATCATTTGTGAAGTGAGCTTGCTTTTCATATGTTTTTAACCATATGGATGTGTTCGTCTCGAGTAGATGAATTTATAGGAACAAATCCCATGTGATTTGGTTGAGTATCAAGTGAGATTGAAGCATTTTAGTGAGAATGGTTCTCGATTTAGGTTAGATGGGGATGATGAGCATGTCTAATGTTCACACATGTATTGATCCAACGGCGAAGAACGAGTCAGATGAGAGATCTGTTCATAAAGCACGAGACGTGTGGCAGCTGATGCGGATGGTGGCATCGAATAGAAGCACGCCATGTGGCCTATCGAAGCTGTTGAGGATGACTAGGCCACTACGTGGATAAGTGGGAAATTATGGTATTTTTTATTTAAATTAATTTAAAAAGATTAAAAATTCATAACTTGATATAAAAAAATCATAAAAATAAAGTAAAATAACCATGTCACTCATTGAATAGAGGCGAAAACTATGCACTAAAAATAAAAATTAGTTGTCATGTATTTTATTTTTAATTAATTAAATACTCCATAGCTTGTTTTAATTATATTTAATTAAATATTAAACACCTTGCCAAGAAATTTGGATAGTTTATTTTGCATGTGATTAGAAGTGTTCTCTAATT
This sequence comes from Phalaenopsis hybrid cultivar, assembly GCA_002079205.1. Lineage (NCBI taxonomy): Eukaryota > Viridiplantae > Streptophyta > Magnoliopsida > Asparagales > Orchidaceae > Phalaenopsis > Phalaenopsis hybrid cultivar. The sequence goes on from JXCR01146276.1 coordinate 228,578, forward strand.
TTTCCAAAGTTAGATAACACCTCTAACCTTAAAAGCTCTAATTTTCAATGTTAAGTCTCTCATTGTGCTTAAAATAATTATATAAATTAAAATAAAAATTTTAAAATCATGGGACTTGCTTTGATAGGTTCATTGTGGCCAGAATACCCTAGAAAAATTATAAAATATGTTTAGATAATTATGTGCATTGTCTTAGCTCATTAAGTCTTTAAAACCCATAACAATTTAATTAAATAAAATATAATTTAAAAATTATAAAAATTAATTCACAGTGAAGATAATGAGCATATTAAGTCATTGTAAAAATTTGAAACCCATTTGAAGTTTATTTCATTTCAAAACCTATTTTTCAAGATAAATGGAATTTTTGCATTAAAATAATTATAATAAATAAAATAAAATTAAGAAAATTATGAAAGTAGCTTTGGGAGTTTCTTGTTATTAGGGGCACTTAAGAAAAATGAAATTGATATTAAAATATTCTCATTTAAAAATAATTAAAAATCACAAAAATATGAAAATGAGTCAAAATGTTCCAATTTNGATGCCCTAATTAAATTTTATGATTGATCAAAGGGTAAATGAGTAATTTTGATCATAATAAATCCTCTTGGATGATTGAAAAATAAGGGTTCAAGAGGCAGAAACCAATTTGTCACTTTTCCACAACAAGAGTAAATTTGTAATTTTCCTAAATTATTGTGACTTGGGAGTTAACCTAATTAGATGATCCTAAGGTAATGGCTTGAGCTAGGAAGATAATAACTTACTTATTTGAAGCCCCTTAATTGGTGATCAAATTATAAGCATGATCTTTCAATGAGAATTAAATTCACTTAATCTAACATTTTGATTATTGCAAATTTACTCTAAAAATTGATTTAAGTGTTTGGTGGTGAATTAGGCTTGATTTAAATTTGCTTAACGAGGTTTAAAAAAGAGAAACTTAATTAATCATGAAAACCCTTAAAAACACTCAAGCGAATGTATGAGTACCCCACTCATGGGATGATTAAAATATTAAGGTTCATTGAACACATGGTTTAATCCATTGAATTTATATTTAACTTTGAATGATCCATTGAACAATATAATAAGTTCAACTGAACTCAAAGCGGTTCAAAGGGTTCTAAGAGTCGTTTAGGGTTATGCCTCGAACACTTTTATGATCTTTTGAATATTTTGAAGGACAACTTAACTTATTATTCATTGCTCAATAAAATCATCCACTAAAACTTTTAGGGACCCTCCAAGTTATGCTTCGGGGCCCAATAACTCACTTAATCAATAGAAATGCCTTACACTACTTATCATACATTAGTTGACCCAATGCTCAAGGATTTGAGTCTTCTCTAAGGTGTTTAAATCCTTGTGAGTGACAATGAATATTTGGTTTTTGCCACATATAAGTCATTGGTTTTCTGCAAGTCTGAGGTTTAGGTGGTTAAGGCAATGACGATAATGTTAATGTGCGCTAAAACGAGGGATACGACGTAAGGTTTAGAATAGTATTTCCTACCTCAATGAGCTTTAATAAAAGGAGTGTGGAAGAACCGATGATACTATTTGACGATTCTTGAGAAGTTGATTGCCACTGACACTCTTAAGTTACCCGTAGTCCTAGCTTGATCAAAGTAATTAACCTGTGGGCTACACTACTTTGCAATGTATTTACAAAAAAATGAAATTTTTGTTGCCTGTTAAAGAAAGTTCTACATTCATGAAAACTAAATTAAAAAACAAAAATTTATAAATGTACATGGTTAATCATTTGGATCGAGGTTAAGACTGCCCTCCATAGATTATGTGGGTTGGTAGATCTTACTCAAGGTTGGGAATCACATAGTCCAGCTCTGAGCCGCTACCTTTACCAATGTCTTGCACTTAGTTCTTATCTTTCATATGTGACTACGAGTTTTGTTTTACTTACTCGTGTTTTCTTACGACTCACTTTCTGATTTTTTCCCTACTAGATTCCCCTGTTTACTTTCCTGCAATTTATTTAAATTTACTGCTAATATATTATGTTTTATGATGTTAACCATGCAGCGGTAGTAGAGGCCTAGGTACGGATTTACATTTTATGCATTGAAATTTTATTTATTACCTTATAACATTTTCTACCTGCATTTCTTTAGTTTACATGCAAGACTAAACCAAAACTAAAAAAAATACAAAAACATATTATCAACTATAAGTTTACAGTTTCAAAACAACTAAAAAATATAATACATCATTTTGAATTTACGGGATTCCCTCGGATGAGGAACCTATAGTTGCAAACGAGATTTTCCCAATTTAAATTAACTTAACAACTCATTTAGACTAAGCAAATTAAAAAAAAATAGTAGTATCAGAATGAGGGAACCTTGAGATCCTAACCAGTGTCTTTCTAATCAACTTTAACCCCCCCAAAGACAATTGAATAACAACAAAACTTGTCTCTTTGATGAGAAGCTTGGAGCTAACTCTATGGGCATCATGACAAGAATGTACTGAAAAATAAATTCGAGAGAGTAAGTTGATCTACAACAGTAACCTTCCTTAGAATTAAATAACAAACTATAGGACTTCGAGGTAGTCTGTCTAGTATGACATAAATCTTCACTCTATATTTAGGCATTTGCACAGCCCTGTTGTGCAATTTAAGTCCTAACTCGTCTTAGGCTCTGGGGTTGTCGTTCATCATGACAGAAACTCTCCTATCTTCCAGGTCATTTGTATGATCGTGTCATGCAACTATAAGCCATAAATAATAAAATTGGCAGGATGAAATATTTAACTATATTTTCTTGAAATTTAAGCCAAACCATAGGATTTGTGGAAGAGGTTCTCCTCAAAATTTGTGACAACCCCTAGTTTTCTCCATTTGGATTCCATAATAAATGTTTCATTTGATCGTTCCCATTTGATACTCCTTTATCCGACCTTGAAAATCCTAAACTTTAAAATTTTTGAAGACAAATATTTTCTAATAATCATCAAGAGTTTTCTTAGGTGACATTGGTCATTTAAGATGTAATTACCTATAAGGGCTTGGCCTTATAAGAAACTTTAGAACCCAACTTAATATAAACCATACCCAATCTTTCATATTAGATAGGGTAAATTTGTCAGTCAACATAATGGTTTCGCAGGTCAAAATGGATGTCAAAAATCATTTAGTTTTTTTAATCAAGCCTCATTAGCAAGTAATGTGTTTATTCCTTTGGATAGATGCATCGCTTGTGGTGTTTTACTCATTTATTTAAATTATGATATTTATGGGATTGATTTGGTCTCATATTTTCAAAATTAAAATATTATTTTCCAAAATATATATTATATTTATTAAATTATGTATTTTCCAAAAAGACAATTGACACATCCCACAAAAAAGCAAGGTAAAAATCCCTTAGGTTAATTATAATATATTACTGTCAGTTCTTAGTTTGGAATGAGGATTAATGGTGTTTTCTATCAACCACTCCTAAATAAAAACCTATATCTAAAGATAATCCTAACTAGAGAAATATGTTTGTAGATTTTTAAGATGTTACAAACTACCTTTTACTTGTGATGACCTAGATAATGCGTAATATTGAAATGCTTAGAATTTAATCTGGCCTGTGATAAATAGGAGCAAATCTATTCTTTACTATCTCCCGAGTGCATAAAGAACATTGGTTAATCTAAAGTTTGTTCCTTAAATCGTTGGTTATGTTGGATAGATTCTGGTCTCTCTCCTCTAGATTACCCAATGTGTCATCTCTATAGGACTAACATCTAGCATTAAGTCTAAAACTCTAGACTAAATTGGTTAAGAATCTAGTTTGTCACCCCAGAAACACTAATTCTACGTCCATCAAAACTTATCTCCCGATCTATTTGCACCCCCTTGAACTTGGCTCCCCTCCATCTTAAGGGTTAGTGTCGTACACACTAGTTTAGTGAAATCATTATGTTTTACAATGTATTTTAATATTACAAATGACCAGTTTGCAAAGTAAATTAACAAATGGTGAAAATATTATCACATTAATAAAATAAGATAATTTCTAAGCAAATATAAATTCCTAAACATGCATCCATTTCATTGCAAACGAAAAGTAAAATGAAGATGATGACATAAGCAATAAAAGAATTGATAAAATTTTGTAATAAATTATGTGCTAACAAATAACATATGCCTACCTACTCTCTTCCAAATGTATAAGTACGCTTAGTATTCTATTATTTTTACATAATTAGCTGTCACCTAGAAGCTTCTATAAAAACAAATCATGAATTATTTTCCTTAAAAGTTGCAATGCTGCTTAAACTATTTCAACATAGCCAACCGGACAATATGAGTGCACTCAAGTTGCAAGATCACCACTCTCTCGATCATAGTTTCACTTACAATTCATTTTAACATAACCTATTGCCACTTAAGTTATGTCAGTGAAATAAAGGAGATATTACTCATCACATAGAAATAAATATTATTCTATCTTAAAACAAATTTTCCTAATCTTGTCACTACTTCATATCAAAAGAAAATAGTAAAGATAAATGCTCAGAAATCATGGATAAAACAAAACATAAAACTTCAATAAATTAAAGCAAATCCACTAGAAAGTGTTTACAACAATTATAAAATAATAAAGAACACAATACTTAGTTTTTTTCCCTCTAAAAAAGATGAAAATCCTTCCAACAAAGCCTCCCACTGATTCATGCAATGTTCATGCAATTCCTTACACATGTCTTTCAAAATCTCACACAAATCTCTCTAGAAAAGTTAGAAATCTACATCTCCTGACACACACACACACACGCCTCTTTAAAGAGGCCCGCAGAACTCTCACTCCAAGTCTCCAAACTCCTCTATATCCCCTTTGAAAGAGATGCCACCCCCTCCCTTTAAATAAAATCCAAGCACCTCCTCATTCTAAAAGGCACACCTCTTAATTCCAAGAGACACATTTTTACTCCAAGAGACAAACCTCTTCACCCTAAGAGTCTTTCCAAGTGTCTAGATTCATTTAATAGCTCAATGGGATGTGCATAGTTGCACAAAACCTTCTAGAATAGTCCATAACCATCCAAATTGGTTTTTGGGCCATTTTTGGCACCTATGCGTCAGAATTGGCACCTAAGCATCGATTTCTGGCCCTTAGGCGCCACTCTACAGGCAGCACCCCTTGTTCCACTCTGTTTCAGCTTCAATCCGCTCCAAGTGTTATAACTACAAGATAAATATGAAATAATATTTCCTTAAAGTGTAATTTCATTCAAAAATACATAATAAATGTAAAGGAGATTAAACATAAAAAAGACATATCAAAATGCGCCAGATTAGAATTTTCTTCTTGCTCGATTTGACTCCAAATTGCACTATTTTTGCTCCATTTTTTTCAAAACTCCACTTCTTGTGCCTGAAACCAAAAACATGCAAAATAACTTCTTTTAAAGTAAAATATCATTAAAAAGGAGCATAAAATGTATATAAATAAGTAGCACATTTTTTGGTGTATCATGTTACTAGCACAAATAAATTAAAACATTAATATTTGATAGAAACCCAAAAGCCACACATAAGCCAACCACTACAACAAAACATTGAACCAAAACACTAAAATTTGACAAAACCCACATCCCCATAACACAACCACAACCTCCACACACTACACATAACCACAAGCTCCATAACCACCTCCAACCACAATCAATTGTCATAAATATCTTATAAATACATTTTTTCTCATTACTTGGACCCTATCACATTAAAAATTTGCCCCATTTACAAACATACCACACTGCACTATCCCTTCTCAAGTGTATGTTATTCTTAAGAAAACAAATCAACCATTACTTCAACCACCACATATCTTTAATAACTTCAACCACTAAACCCACAACACAACGGCCACAACCCATAACATAGCCACCACAAGAGCCATCCAACCACACCTCCACACACACCCCACAGCCACTACACCACAAGAAATAACACCACAACAACCCAACCCACAACAAAACCATCATAACCCACAAATCAACCACCACAACCCACAACACTGTCACTACAATCTACAGAACAACCACCCAACCCACAACCACCACACCACAACCACCCAACCACACATCCACACACAACCCACAACCACCACATCACAAGACACTTCACTATAACCACCCAACCCACAACCAAAACACCACAACCATCCAACTACAACCCCACACACATTCCACAGCCACCACAATGCAAGATACAACACCTCAATCACCCAACCCATAGCCACCACACCATAACAATCCAACCACATCTCCACACACATCCCACAACCACCACAACCACCATAACATAAGACACCACAATACAACCACCCAACCCACAACACAAACACCATAGCCCACAACACAACCATTGGTTTTGAGTGCCCTGTATGTAATTTACAGAAAACATCGCCATCTACAAATTAAGTACAATTTTTCAAATTCTCACTCATACATCAAAGTTAGTGACAAAAACCCATCCTCTTTTTTTCATTTTAGGTAATTACATATATGGCACCCGAAATGTTGCTATATACAAATTAAGCACCCTCTTTCATCTTTTTTTTTCAAATTCTCACTCAAACATCAAATCCTTAATTTTGAATTGAGGCAATTACATATAAGACACCCAAAATATTGATTGAAATAAGTGTGTTCTTCAAGGAACTATATGCAGCTCGTTTGAAACTTGATGACGTACACTTATTAAAACCAAAAATTCCTTAAAATTAGAAGCAAACATTCATGTGACACTTTGTAAGCTTGCGAAAATATTTTAGCCTAGTTTTTTTTACTAGATGGAGCATCTGCCTCTACATTTAGACCACGAGGAATTAATTGGAGGTCCAGTACAATACCACTGAACTTATCGGTTTGAGAGGTACATACTTTGGGAATTTGTAGCTAATTACTCATTTATATAGAATATTGTCGATTTGTGCTAAGCAACATTTATTTTTTAGATTTTTAAATAAATTGAAGGGAACTGTGAAGAATAAAGCCAGGATAGAAAGATCAATATGTGAAGTACATTTACTGTATTAGAGAGTGATATTATGTTCTTACTATTTTGGGGAAGAAGAATCCACAAAATAATCATTGGTTTTGGTGCCACCATCCACCCTTTCAATTTTCTAGTTGTTTGGTGAAGCATCGGGAAGGTTTACATCACGTTATCTTAATGATCGGAAACTTTAAGAAGTGATGCATTATTTTCTTCTCATTTGGGATGAAGTTCAACCCTTTATTGAGTAAAACATTTTGTATCATAATTGTTCTCTCATTCAAATAGAAAATATCATGATGAGCTAATTAGAGAATACTTTAATGTGTGAATAGTTTATTTGCTGATTTGTGAAATTTAGTTGAATGAAATTCAATTGAAGATGATGTCGCCAGCAAGCAAGGATATCAGGAATAATTATTCCCAAAGGTTTACAATGCTTGTTAATTAAATTTGACAAATTTGTTTCTAAAATGACACGTGAATTTTCATTAACACGAGACTTCTTATATATTAATAGATTCAAGATCAAAGAAATAGAGTAACAGATCAGGAGCTGATAGATCTTACTTAGGGACCTATGCGCATCATGAAAATCAGACAAATTTTTGATGTAAATGGGTGTATGTTTCATACAAGATCATTGTCCAAAGGAAAGAATACTTGTAATTTCAGCATTTATGTTAAAGTAACCTATAAATCGAACGATGAGATAGACTACTATGGGATTCTTGAAGAAGTTGTATAATTATCTCATCATGGCTCAATTGGAGGAAGTCATTTTTATTCAACCGCGCTTAGTTCAATTATGTTCCTATTCATGGAACAATATTAAACTAACAATATAATATTATAGAAGTAAAGGTGAATAGAAGTTATCTTAAATTTGATCCTTTCATTCTAGCTCGACAGGCGAGCCAATTTTACTATCTTCAATATCCTCGTAGAACAAGAGATAACGTTGACTGGGCACCTGTCATATCGAGTAAACCTAGAGCCATTATTGATATTCGGAATAATATTGAACCCGCTTATCAAGAAACTAAAATACCATATTTAAGTTTTCAAATTGATGCTATCTATGAAGAGCTCAATCTAGAGAATGCTAGTGGAGAACACGAAGAAATTAATCTCGGTGATGAGTATGAGTGTAGCAATGCTTTTGAAATAGGGATTCTGACTCCTCCATCCAGTCACTCTTCAGACAATATTGAGTATGATTGGTAAGTTAATTTAAATATTTAATGCTTTAGTCTTCTAAGTCTGTAGATTGTACTTTACAGTTTTGCATTCGACAATTTAGTACTCATTTGTTTCATTTTCGTTTAACTAGCTTGTAGCTTCCACTGCTTATTGCATACTTTTGTGTTTTCAGTTTTAATAGTTGTAAATTTTTTTGGGTTCGCCACTAAATAAAAAACACAAAATCAATTAAAGAGTAAAAAAATAGAGAAGATTTCAAAATCTATGAAAAAAGAGACTAATTTGATGGTGAGATGTATGTTATTTGTAATTAAAAATTTTTGCATAGTATCGTTTTGTTTAATAAAATACACTTCAAAGTAATTTATTAGAATCGAACATAAATCTATAAGGCTATCCCAGTCCATAACCAAGTGTTCTTCCAGGATTAGAAAGANCAAGCTTGCGAAAATATTTTAGCCTAGTTTTTGTTTTACTCGATGGAGCATCTGCCTGTACATTTAGACCACAAGGAATTAATTGGAGGTCCAGTACAATACCACTGAACTTATCAGTTTGAGAGGTACATACTTTGGGAATCTGTAGCTAATTACTCATTTATATAGAATATTGTCGATTTGTGCTAAGCAACATTTATTTTTTAGATTTTTAAATAAATTGAAGAGAACTGTGAAGAATAAAGCCAGGATAGAAAGATCGATATGTGAAGTACATTTACTGTATTAGAGAGTGATATTATGTTCTTACTATTTTGGGGAAGAAGAATCCACAAAATAATCATTGGTTTTGGTGCCACCATCGACCCTTTCAATTTTCTAGCTGTTTGGTGAAGCGTCGGGAAGGTTCACATCACGTTATCTTAATGATCAGAAACTTTAAGAAGTGATGCATTATTTTCTTCTCATTTGGGATGAAGTTCAACCCTTTATTGAGTAAAACATTTTGTATCATAATTGTTCTCTCATTCAAATAGAAAATATCATGATGAGCTAATTAGAGAATGCTTTAATGTGTGAATATTTTATTTGTTGCTTTGTTAAATTCAATTGAAGATGATGGCGCCAACAAGGATATCAAGAATATTTTTTCCCAAAGGTTTACAATGCATGTTAATTAAATTTGACAAATTTGTTTGTAAAATGACACGTGAATTTTCATTAACACGAGACTTCTTATATATTAATAGATTCGTGATCACAGAAATAGAGTAACAAATCAGGGGTTGATAGATCTTACTTAGGGACCTATGCACATCATGAAAACCAGACAAATTTGTGATGTAAAGGGTGTATGTTTCATACGAGATCATTGTCCAAAGGAAAGAATACTTGTAATTTCAGCATTTATGTTAAAGTAACCTATAAATCGAACGATGAGATAGACTACTATGGGATTCTCAAAGAAGTTGTATAATTATCTCCTCGCGGCTCAATTGGAGGAAGTCATTTTTATTCAACTGCGCTTAGTTCGATTATGTTCCTATTCATGGAACAATATTAAACTAACCATATAATATTATAGAAGTAAAAGTGAACAAAAAGTTATGTTAAATTTAATCCTTTCTTTCTAGCTCAACAGGCGAGCCATTTTTACTATCTTCAATATCCCCATAGAGCAAGATATAACCTTGACTGGACGGTTGTCATATCGAGTAAACCTAGAGCCATTATTGATATTCAGAATAATATTGAACCCGCTCATCAAGAAACTGAAATACCATATTTAATTTTTTAAATTGATGCTATCTATGAAGAGCTCAATCTAGAAAATGCTAGTGGAGAACGCGAAGAAATTAATCTCAGTGATGAGTATGAGTGTGGTAATGCTTTTGAAGAAGGGATTCCAACTCCACCATCTAGTCAGTTTTCAGATAATATTGAGTATGATTAATAAGTTAATTTAAATATTTAATGCTTTAGTCTTCTAAGTCTGTAGATTGTACTTTACAGTTTTGTAATTTCCACTGCACAGTTTTATGTTTCAGCTTATTGCATACTTTTGTGTTTTCAGTTTTAATAGTTGTAAATTTTTTTGGGGTCACTACTAAATAAAAAACACAAAATCAATCAAAGAGTAAAAAAAATTTGAGAAGATTTCAAAATCTATGAAAAAAGAGACTAATTTGATGGTGAGATGTACATTATTTGTAATTAAATATTTTTGCATAGTATTGTTTTGTTTAATAAAATACACTTCAAAGTAACTTATTAGAATCGAACATAAATCTATAAGGCTATCCCAGTCCATAACCAAGTGTTCTTCCAGGATTAGAAAGAAAAACACGAGAGTTGTGGAGATAATGAAAGGAGCAAATATTACGTGCACTGACCACACGTCTGCACAACGATCCGGATGGACCGCCGTGCGATACACGACGGCTTGGCCGTATCCAGACTGTCGTTCAGACATGCGGTACACCACACGTAATATTTTCTCTAATGAATGGAGTTCCAATAGGACACGAAAAGCAAGTTCATTTTATGAACAATAAGTTTATGTTTCATTTGTCATTTGATGTGTTAAATAATACTTGGCTGTTTGGCCGACCAAAACATTTCTTGTCTAAAAACAAAATCAGTAGTTTCAAGCATCATACATCTGTCTTGATAATCATTTGGGATTATCACTTAACAAGTAAAGCTTACACAACATTGGTCATGCCATGTAATGAATTGAATGAGTTTAGCATAGGACATACATTATGAGATAAGATTATACATAGTTCTTATCTATAGTTAATTGTTAATCATACTATAACAAATTAATTACTCATTGGTTACAAATCATGGCTAACAAATAAATAGTCTTAGAGGTTCATACCTGACTTGTCTAGACTCCCAAGACAGATATAAATTCAATGGGGCCAGGAACAGACTGTTGTCCTCAACTGACATCTCAGAACCCACATTATTTACTGNAATCACTTAACAAGTAAAGCTTACACAACATTGGTCATGCCATGTAATGAACTGAATGAGTTTAGCATAGGACATACATTATGAGATAAGATTATACATAGTTCTTATCTATAGTTAATTGTTAATCATACTATAACAAATTAATTACTCATTGGTTACAAATCATGGCTAACAAATAAATAGTCTTAGAGGTTCATACCTGACTTGTCTAGACTCCCAAGACGGATATAAATTCAATGGGGCCAGGAACAGACTGTTGTCCTCAGCTGACATCTCAGAACCCACATTATTTACTGCACTCCTATTGGCTTCTTCTTCGTCTTTATAAATCGCACATACTCACAGAAGGGAAGGAAGTCAGACGCAAACAAAAGCGCGCACAGAGATCAGAGAGATGCAAAGAGAAGTTTAGAGTGGTGGGGGCAGTAAGCCTCCATTACTTGTTTTTTTTTTTTATCTTTAGTATTTCTTTAATGAGAAACAGATTATCAGAGCATGTGAGATGAAATATTGGATGTATGTATCTGCTTACATTAAACAATCCTAAAAAAGGAGAAAATATTATATTAGGACTCCGGACGTTGAGTTACGTGCGGAGTCTAATTAAATCATGTTGTGTGGTGGCGGTGACAGATAGAAAAAATAAAATTTGTCCGGTAACACAAGGAAATATTCCTCTCGTATTATTAAGGTATTATTATGTGTTATTCAGATGTTATTCAAGTGTTATTGATGTGTTATTGTGTTATTATAACACCGAGAATATTCTCAGAACATAATAATACATGAACAACATACAATAATACATGAATAACACGGGGAGAATATTCTTCTGTGTTATCGGGCCGATTTTTTTTTTTCTGACAGCTTCACGTGGCGTGATTTCATTGGACTCTGCACGTAATCTTACATACGGAGTTCTGATGCAATATTTTTTTCCTAAAAAAGAGAATTAAGAGATTTAGAGGCATGCAAGTTTTAGATAACATTCATGGCTGATTTATAACTTTCTGNGAATATAATAATACCTGAATAATATACAATAATACATGAATAACACGGGGAGAATATTCTTCTGTGTTATCGGGCTGATTTTTTTTTTCTGACAGCTTCACGTGGCGTGATTTCATTGGACTCTGCACGTAATCCTACATACGGAGTCCTGATGCAATATTTTTTTCCAAAAAAAGAGAATTAAGAGATTTAGAGGCATGCAAGTTTTAGATAACATTCATGGCTGATTTATAACTTTCTGGCCCTGCCTTGCTACTCCTACAGTTGATCACTATAGCTAAGTCTGTATGTTACTATCTATTTTTGTATATTATTTTGTAATGTTTTTTTCTTGAGAAATTTTATATGAATAAAATCAACCAATAAAAAGACTACCTTTTTGAATGTATGATGAGTGGAAATAAATCAAATGCAACAGTTTTGAGGATTTTATTTTTTTTATTTAAAAACATATAAATTAGATTTTTTTAATTGAAAAATCAAATATTAATGCATAGTTGAAAATATGTTCTTGAATTCTTTACCAACTAATTATTTTAATTGAAAGAAAGTATATACTAGTTTTTTTTTCTTAATTTATCTAAAAAATGTTACAAATTAAAAATTTTGTCTAACTTTTTTTTTTTTTGAGATTTATTAAACAAATAGCTTTGTGTTATTATAAAATGATGGTGAAGTGCGTCCTTATTTTTATTTATTGTTTTAAATTTTGAGGTATACTAAAATATATTTGACATATTTATTTCATTTTATTCATATTCTTAGTGAATATCAAATTAATAAACTTATAATTTTGGGTTCATGGAGATTACGGGGGTGTTTGGGGGCAGCTGCAGCTTATTGAATAATATGCTCATAAGCTGATTAAAAATAATATGTTAATAAGCTATGAGCGGTGGCAATTACAAATTTTTAATTTTTTTTTGGAAAAGACAGACCGGTGCCAGAAAGTTGTCACCGCACCTAGATATATGCGGTGTGAAAACACAATTTTTAGCGTTTTGAAAACGCACAAGCTGTCAAAACGCAGTTTACCCAAACAGGTTAGGTGTGTTTTCAAAACACCTGCGCACCAAATATTCACCAAAAACTTTTTCCATTTGTTCTTTTTTTTAATAATTAATTTTCTTTGGCAAAATAAAATATAAAAAATGAAATAAAAAAATTATTTTAGTTAAGAAAACTTTTAGGAAAGCTGTCACCGCACCTAAATAGATGCGGTGTGAAAACACTATTAGATGTGTTTTCAAGACGTAGTTTACTCATCGCACCAAATAAGCTTCCCCAAACATACCCTACATCACCAAAAACTTTTTTCCTTTTTTTTCTTTTTTTTTTTAATTTAATTTTTTTTGGCAAAATAAAATATAAAAAATGAAATAAAAAAAATGATTTTAGTTAAGAAAACTTTTAGGAAAAAAAAAAGAAAAGTTAATGCACATAACTCAATCAAAAAGTTTCAGAGATTTGTAATAGGAAGATTTAATCTCTGCTTCAAACTTGCCAACATCAGCACAGTAAAATTCAATTCCCTTGTTCTTGTTTAGTAATTTAGTAGCAGATAAAAGTAGTTGTATCTGTCCAAATAAATACATGTGGCGATTTGGATTGGCATAAGAAACTTGAATGCACCCACATCTACTTTCCTTGGAACAATCCAAATCCTGCACTATTGCAATATTTCTAAAAATCTTTTGCTTTTAGGAGAGATTGTGAGATATTTTTCAATTTTAGTTGATTCCTAACTCCTCTCTCTAGTATTTTATTATGGTAAGCTAGTTCTTACTCTTCCTTTTAGAACCAAGTTTGAAAGATCTCATGAATTTGAAATGGGCATTAGATAGGAATTTAAACTCTTTCCTTCTAATCAATAGGAAGGCAAAGGAGCTAGAAAGATGATGGGCATTAGATAAATATTAATATTATTGGTGAAAACTAAGGTATTAAAATGGTATTTGAAAAATATTTTCATTGGAAATGAGATAAATAAGTCAATACTATTGAATATGGAATGGTGAGATGATATTTAAAATTAGTAATGTTAATATCCATTCATAACTACTAACTTCAACAGTTATGAGAATATTTAGGGAAAGTAATTAGAAAATCTAATGTTAAAAAACTAGTCCATTAAAAAGGCAAAAGGGTTAGTTGATTATTACAATAGTCAATGTATATGAATCATCATTAGCTAACTGATTTGAGTGGACAATAACAAGTGTTGGGCATTTGACAACCTATTGGAAGGTAATAACCTAAAATTGTCATTAGACAATGATGATCATTACAACTATGTATGTGAGAGAGAGAGGCATTATTTCCTATGGGTGGGCATTAACAAATGATAATAGTTGGCATCAACTGTTAATGTGTTAACCCATTTTGATTTTTCTTTTTCTTTTTCTTTTTCATTAGAAAAATATCCATTAAACTCCTCTTTATGGACCTCAAGAGTATTTAAAAGCAAGATTTGATTTATAAAAATTTGAAAAGGACACTATTAATTTTGTAAGTATGATTAGAAAAATTTATTGGATGGTCTAAATTTGTCCCCCATTATTTAATATAATGTAGAAATTAAAATTATTTGATATAAAATTAATAATCATGACGTAAGAGATCCAACTCATAAAAAATATGAATATAAATGGAAACATGGAAACTTTAGAAGTTAATTAGTTATTGAAGTTGTCATATGAAATGTCTAATTATACTTTATGATGCCAAATTTATGGTTATATGGACTAAAATCAATATAACTTCAATCTTGTTGAGTTCATCTCATTAAGATGTTGATTTTTAATAAATTTATTTNATTAATGTGTTAACCCATTTTGATTTTGATTTTTCTTTTTCTTTTTCATTAGAAAAATATCCATTAAACACCTCTTTATGAACCTCAAGAGTATTTAAAAAGCAAGATTTGATTTATAAACATTTGAAAAGGACACTATTAATTTTGTAACTATGATTAGAAAAAATTATTGGATGGTCTAAATTTGACCCCCATTATTTAATATAATGTAGAAATTAAAATTATTTGATATAAAATTAAATAATCATGAAGTAAGAGATCCAACTCATAAAAAAATATGAATATAAATGGAATAATGCAAACTTTAGAACTTAATTAGTTATTGAAGTTGTCATTTGAAATGTCTAATTATACTTTATGTTGCCAAATTTATGGTTATATAGACTAAAATCAATATAACTTCAATCTTGTTGAGTTCATCTCATTAAGATGTTGATTTTTAATAAATTTATTTAAAATTAATGTTTATAATATGCCAAAGTTGACTTGTCTCAAATAATATGTTGCATTAAGATATACAAATTATGATAATATCCATGCTTTCTTAAATGATATTTCTAGTTGTGCATCAATTGTTGGTCTATTTTTGAATGATAAAAGTTATGTTTAAAAATAAAATTATTCTTAAATTTGTTACTTCTAAAATCAAATTATTATGAAAACATTAAGGCAAAAAAAAATTTTTAGACATTAAATTTGTTCATTTTTAATTTCATGAATAATCTAATTTCCTACTTGAAGTTATTTCATATTTTAGTAAAGTTATCAAAGAGTTATAGCTATAAAATTTGAAACATATTATAAAATTAACTTTAAATGGTTTCTTGATCTCAATATTGATAAGTTCAAGTGTAAAATTTCATAACGGCTTAAGGATAGATGAATTGGGCTAAATGACCAATTACTCTAGTTTGAGCCCAAAAGTGTGCTGCATTTACATGAGCATTCATGTTGGCTAAATTCTAACTAATGTAAGCATTATATTGTTGATCTCATTTTCACATGAGNTGTCTATTTTTTAATGATAAAATTTAAGTTTAAAAATAAAAATATTCTTAAATTTTTACTTCTAAAATCAAATTATTATGAAAAAATTAAGGCAAAAAAATTATTTATACATTAAAATTGTTCATTTTTTGATTTCATGAATAATCTAATTGCCTACTAGAAGTTATTTCATATTTTAGTTCAATTATCAAAAAGTTAAAGCTATAAATTTTGAAACATATTATAAAATTCACTTTAAATGGTTTATTGATCTCAATATTGATAAGTTCAAGTGTAAAATTTCATAACGGCTTAAGGAAAGAGGAATTGGGCTAAATGACCAATTACTCTAGTGTGAGCCCAAAATTGTGTTACATGTACATGAGCATTCATGTTGGCTAAATTCTAACTAATGTAAGCATTATATTGTTGATCTCATTTTCACATGAGGTCTATCTTATTTTTTCTCTCTCTAAAATTTAGGATTTAGTCTTAGGGTTTCCTTAGTGACATTTTAAAGAAAAATTGTGATTGTACCAATACCAAGCTAAAACTTAAAATTTATCTTTGCTCTATATCGTTTTATATGTTTTGACATTGAATCTTTAACCTTTAGTTAAGTTGATTGAGGGCATTTCATGCTTAATTTAAATTCCTATAAACTTAAGCTTGGAATTTCCTTATGCTACCCTTTGAACTTAGAGACTAACGTCTTCTACTTGGTCTGTTTTGGGCACTTTGCATTCTCTTCCTTACACTACTTAGAAAACTCTTTATTTTAGTTCATAAAAGTCTGTTGGGTATGAGGTTTATCTTGAACTAATATGGATCTTATCTCTCAATAAAAGAGATGATGAACNGCCTTATTCTACCCTTTGAACTTAGAGACTAATGTCTTCTACTTGGTCTGTTTTGGGCACTTTGTATTCTCTTCCTTACACTACTTAGAAAACTCTTTATTTTAGTTCATAAAAAGTCTGTTGGGTATGAGGTTTATCTTGAACTAATATGGATCTTATCTCTCAATAAAAGAGATGATGAACAATATCATAAAAATTTAAAATAAAAATAAATTCATTAAAATCTCCAATTCAAAAAAATTTGAAAAAAAATTCATTAAATTTTCAAACATTCTTATAAAATTCAAATTTTCAAAGTTAAATCAATAAAATGAAAATAATAAAATAAATTAAAAAAACAAATTCATTAAAATGTTAAAATCANATTGAAAACAAATTCATTAAATTTTCAAACATTCTTATAAAATTCAAATTGTCAAAGTTAAATCAATAAAATGAAAATAATAAAATAAATTAAAAAAACAAATTCATTAAAATGTTAAAATCATTTTAAAATAAAATAAAATTCAATAGAAATAATAAAATTTGGGGAAAAAAGAAAAATTGAAATAAAATTCCACGAGTTAATTAAAAATAATTAAATTTCACAAAAATTTGTAAAAAGAGCCAATAATAAATTTCACATAAAAATTCACTGAACTAAATCAATAAAAATAAGAAAAAATAAAAAAAAAAATTTATATTTTTACAATTTTTCTCCTCTTCCTCTTTCCACTTCGATATTCGCCTAAATTCACTTCACTCTTAAAAAAAATTTCAAGCCCATTTAACTCACTAAACTCCTTCATAATCATCCAAAATCACTATTAAGAAAATCCTAACTTTCAATTCACTTTAATTTTCGAAATAAAATCAAATTTACCCAAATATTCACTCGCCCACGTACACTTTCACCTACCAAAGCATCTAAGACCAAAACCATCCAATTTAGGCCTTCCCATTAGCCAAGTGANGTTAAAATCATTTTAAAATAAAATAAAATTCAATAGAAATAATAAAATTTGGGGAAAAAAGAAAAATTGAAATAAAATTCCATGAGTTAATTAAAAATAATAAAATTTCATAAAAATTTGTAAAAAGAGCAAATAATAAATTTCACATAAAAATTCACTAAGCTAAATCAATAAAAATAAGAAAAAATAAAAAAAATAAAATTATATTTTTACAATTTTTCTCCTCTTTCTCTTTCCACTTCGATATTCGCCTAAATTCACTTCACTCTTAAAAAACATTTTTCAAGCCCATTTTACTTACTAAACTCCTTCATAATCATCCAAAATCCTAACTTTCAATTCACTTTAATTTTTGAAATAAAATCAATCTTACCAAAATATTCACTCACCCACGTACACTTTCACCTACCAAACCATCTAAGACCAAAACCATCCAATTTAGGCCTTCCCATTAGCCAAGTGAATACACCAAAACTCACACACATTTGGCCTTAAAACCACTTGTCAATGTTTACTAGAACCCCCAACCCCACCCCACCCCCACACCCACACCCCAACTATAAACCAAATCCACTTCACCTTGGCCAACCCAACTAAGCCAATTTGAAGCCACAAACCACTTTGGCATATCTTCAAGCCACTCATTCTCTCAACCTAATTAAAGCCAACTTAAGCAAAAATCTCAAGCTAATTTTAAGGCAAGTCCAAACTATTCCAAACCAAGTCCAAACCATTCAAGATTCATTTTCTTTGAAACAATCTTGGCTTAACAGACCAAAAAAAGTGGTAACACCGTATAGGCCACCTTCTCCAACTGAATTAAGTATGTTAACTGCATTGTGAGATATCTTGAGCTAGCCAAACCAACTCTAATCTTCCCTTGGAAGCAAACAAAAATGTTAAAGTACAAATTTAGCTTCTCCATTGGTGGCATACTAAAGTTGACTAAATGCATGCTCTAAGTGAGACGAACACATCCTAATGGTTAGATACACATGAAATATAAATTTCTTTAACAAAGGTCCAAACTGAGGCAAAATTAGGGGTTCACGAGCTATACCTTTTCCCAAGAGGCAATGCCTCGATTGTGTTGGTTAAGAAGCTTGACCTTGCATCCATGAACATCCTCCAAGCACCAATTTGCTTTGTGGTTGGGTCGAGTTATGACTTTGGTCGAAGGGTGGCTTAAGTGTGGTTTAGGGTTAGGTTAGAGAGCTCGGGAATGGGGGCTTTTGATCGGGGAAGTAGTTTTCAATTATCGTGAAGCTTTTGAAATAATCAATTTGAAGTTTTTAGAAGTTTGGTGAAGTGGCCAAAAATGCCCTAGATTTGAGCTTACAAACTAGGGTTTTGTGGTTGGTTTGAGGGCTTGAAAATGGTGGAGATGAGCTTCGTGTGAGTGCTAGAAGGGTTTGGAGACAATTTGGCGGTGTTTTCCCTTGGTCAGTGCACTTTTTCCCTTTTAACCGTGAAGGGAGGTGTATTTATAGGCTGAGCTATGATGGCCAATTGGGCAAACCAGGGAGTCCAAGATGACGCTTAGGTGGAGGGAAAATAGGTTTCATTGTCCAATGGGAGTGAGCCATGAGGGGAAGTTCAAATTTTGTGTTCTGACCATGGGTGGCCTCTTGGTTAGGTGTTTTTCGGCGGCCAAGGTGTCCGGTCAAGCCATGGGAGGTCACCATCCCACTGATGGTGGTCAGTGGCGGGCAAATTTGGAGCCAATTGTGTTGAATCATAAGTAAGGGTGTTTAATTGAAATGGAAATGGGTTTGGGTTAGGTTGGGTTTGACTTGGGTTTAACCCCATGAAGATGGATTTTGGTGACTGCTCATGGCTGGCTAAGGCTGGTGAAGTTCAAGTGGATCAGCATGTTTAAGTCCCAATCAAGTATATTTGGATTAAATTTAGGTTTTATTGAATCATGAGAAGGGTTAAGCATTTTTTAGGGGAGCATTAAAGGGGCTCCTCCTTTTGGAAATTTTGGTGTGGTGACATGGCATGGCTCTCATGGCTCACCTATGGCTTGAGGAAGGCTCCAAGGCTTGCATGTGGCTAGGCTAATTTTCATGGGAAAGAATTTTGGAAATTTTGGGAAATTTTATAAGGTGTTTTCATGAGTGCAAATGTCGGAGGGTTTAATCATGCATGTCATGGCGCATAGTTTGATTTGATTAAATGGATGATAAGGGACTTATGTTATGAAGGAATGGGCTTTTATTGGATGGGCCTTTAGAATGAGTCATGAGAAATTGGTTTTTTTTCTTAAAATTGGGCTTATATTTGGGCTTGGAAATTAACCTTGACAAATCCCATGAGGCCATGAATTCATCATGATAACATTCAAGGCTTGGGCTTGACTTGAAATTTGGTCTTGACATGATGATTTAATTTTTGGTGGATTTTGAACTTGGAATTAAATTTGGGGTAGGGTTGATGTGATTTTGAATTTAGGGTTTATGGAAATTAGGTTTGAATTTAAAACTGAGGAAACTTTGGACCTTGAAATGTCATGGAAATTTGGGTAATTTTGGTCTATTTGGTGAGATGAAGGTATTTTTGGATTTTGAGGGGAATTTTGGCAATTTTGGTGAAAAATGACTATTTTAGCAATTTTGGGAATTTTGAAGTGAAAAATATATTGATTTAGGTAATTTAGAGAAATTGGGACCATTTTGGACATTTTAACAATTAAGGGTATTTTTAGGAATTTATGATAAATTGGAGAATTTTTTAGGTATTTTGGAAAGATTTGGGTGATTTTGGACAATGTTGGATGGTTTTAGGTGGTGAGCATACAAGCCATTGAAAACCTTCCTAAAGTCATGTGATCCTTATGAGAACTCATCTTGAAGCCCCCACATGTTGATCCTAGTCTTCCTAACCAAGGGTTAAGGACTTAGGACCATCCACATGAGTCTTCAAAAGAGTTAAGGAGTAGTTGTGGACCTCAAGAGCGAGATGGATTAATTTGGGTGAATTGATGGTTCTGGTGTGTTAGGGAACTTGTGGTGAGTTCAAGTGTGTGTGTGCAAGACAAGCCACCAAGGGTTGCCCTAAATCCATTTGATCCTATGGAAACTCATTCTTGAGACTTCACATGCTGGTCTTAGTTATCTCAAGTAACAAATGAGAGCTTGTGACCACCAATGTGGGACTTCATAAGAAGAGTCAAGAAGGGTTAGAATTTCAATGTGGGTGGATTCACTCACTAATCCTCCAAGATAGTCAACAAGAAAATCTTATGGCAAGATTCTAGTCTTCTAAAGAAGAGAATTAGACATCATAAAAAATGATGTCAACGATTGGCCAACTAAATCCACCTAATTCTCTCAAAATCATGAGGTTCAATTTGAGGAAATGCAGTATAACTAAGAATTTTCTTTATTATAATATGAAAATAATTTTTACAAATCAATTACTAGAATGAAGCCGCTTAGTTATAAGTGGTACGCAATGCTATTAGATAATACAAGAATTTCATTTTATAAATTTTTATCTAATTGATTTAGCTCGGAGGCTATAATACTGGAGCTAATGCATGTATGCATTCATTGAATTTAGAGTTAAAGGCTAATAATATATTTTTCAAATTATCCTAAAAGGGCATCTAATTTAATTATCATATGCCCCCATTAAATGCAATAGGTGACATGTTGAAAGTAAGGAAAAGAAGATAAGATGCAGCTATATATGGTTCATTATTATTATAGTTTTACTAGATTTAATTGATTAGTTTATACATCTCTATGTGATTAGCTTTGAGATTTATTTGATTATTTTGGTTGGGGTAGAATATACAATCTCAGAGATTATCTAATCTAGCAAAGTACATGCCACACAAAAACAAGTGAAGAAACCTACAAAAAAATGTATTTTTATGCATGCAATCAGAAATAGACACAAAGAGGCAAATAAAACAATTGAATAAAAAATTATAAACTAAATGAGAAAGGCTAGTGGGGCTAGGTATTGTTATGCACCATGCAAGAAAAGAGTAAAAAAATAGGAAACTAAGCATCTAACCTTGTACATCCCAGCCTAAACCTAAGATTGACAGACACAACATGTGGTTTCTTTAGCTCCTCCTTCTAGGTCAACTTAGCATCATGAATTTTCACTTATAATCACTTGTAGTTGAGGGTTCATGTTGATTTATCTTCACTCATCTCTATTCTTCTTTTGTTCTATTTTTTTCATCTTCTTTTTCATTTAGCTCAAGTCTGATTCATCTTCTTTTTCATCTTCATTTAGTTTAAGTTCATATTTTTCTGGTATAAGATCTCCATCACATTCCAAAAATCCATGAATAAAAAGATATTTTCCTAACTTCTATTTATAGACTTAATTGCATGGAAAAGTAAACCTAAGCTTCTTGTACCTCCCTAGAAGATAGATGCCCTAACTTAGACATGAATATAATCATGATAGGTATAAAAATAATATGGGCTTAGTGATTCTGATAGTTTCTTATATGTAATAATTTATGAAGTTCACCACTACTTGATGATTTTAATCCCCGATAATGACAACAAAAACTTGATCCCAAGCTTGATCCCAAGCAGAGTAAGATTTTAATTATAATTGTAAGGATTCTACGCAAGTATACGTATCATTATCAAGTAATATAGAGCTTTCTGATTAAGCACTGAATATTGATCGTATAGAGATTGATGTTAATCACAGCGGCTTTCAAGAGAAGTTCTAGTCTAGAATAACACACCCTAGCTTGGAAGGTAAATAAAGGTTTAGTTTTAATTATATCCTTCAATTATCACTACAATACTACTTTTACTTCTAAACTAAAGAACTTAGTGAAAATTAGAAAGTGGGGTTTAATATATTAAAAGTACTCTTCCTCATACAATGAAATTAATGACATGTGTAAAAGTAAAAGAAGTAGTGAGAGAGATTGTGACAAATAGGAGCAATTATAATCTTTACCTTTACTAGAGATGCCATAAGAACATTGGTTAATTTAAAGTTTGAATAGTTCTGAAGACGGGCTAGACAGAGAAAATACTAGCTCTCACTCTAGAGTTCCCTCTTATCCCTCCACCTGGAGGCTAACATCTCACATCAAAACCTAAAACAATAGACCAAATTAAGGGGCTTTAGCCTGTCACTCTAAAGTCCTCTAATTTTACACCCATTAAATATTATTTACCTATTTATTTGCACTCAACCATATGGACTACATTCTCATCCATACAATCTCATGTGATTCTACCACAGTTGATTGAGACAATACAATCCCGGATCTTACATGTTTTCACAACAGATTTTAACATGCAAGTTGATCAAGTTTACATGTAAATGAAGAATAAAGTAAAATCATCACAATATATTCTCACTCTATTCACGATTCTATATCCTACACATGCATACTAATTCATTACAAGAGGGAAGAGTAAAGAAAACTACTCACTGCATATAGAGAAACAACAAGAAATTTTTATTGAACAATACTTTGAAACCATACAAACAAAGTACTAAATTAAAATTAAAGTACAATGAAAATACTTATATTTTATGGAAATCAAACTCTCCATGTAGAGCAAAAGAAATCTCCTTACAATCCTCTCTAAGAACAAAGTGAAAAGAAAAGAAGAAATCTCTCACTCTCTCTCTTTCTTTCTCAACTTGCCGCCCCACTTGGGGCTCACGCCCAAGCCTTCTTCCTCTTCTCCATGCCTTCTTCTACTCATCCTATTAATTCAAGAGTCCAAGAGTCATTTTAAGAACATTTCCAAGCCTTTTTTTAATAATTTCCTAAGAGATGCTTAAGTGTCTCTTCGAAATTGTCCGTACTCATTGAATCTTCCAAATGGTGCCTGAAGTGACTCTTCATAACTCCATATAACCACCCAAAATTCTACTATAAAGTCCCTTTTCTCATTTTTAATGAATTCCCAAAGATACACTCGAAGCATCGCTTCAAAAATTGTCCATATCTGATGTATATTCTAGAAGATATGTTGAAAACCGTCTTTGGCGCCTAAGTGTCATTTTTGGGCGCTTAAGCACCCCCCTCTCTCTCTTGTGGCACCTAAGAGCCATATTTGGGCACTTACGCGCTGGGCACAGGCACTTAAGTTTCCGATTTAGGTCCCCTTGGCTCCAATGTGCCCCGGTTCGACCCGATTTGCTCCGGTTTACTCCGTTTTGGTCCATTTTTGTTCCTTTTGCTTCAATCACTCCAAATTCTTTAATTTGATTTTCCTACAACCAAAAACACAAGAAAACATTCCTTTAAAGTGCAATATCATCATAAAATATAGCATGAAAAATAGTAAAATTTTAGGCGTACCAAAATTCCCCAAACTTAAATGTTATTTGTCCTCAAGTAATACTACATTTTTAAAATAATGTATGTAGATTAGAGTTAATGGACATCCTTTAGAATTGCTAAAATTTTGTTATAAAAATACGATAGTTCAAATTAGAAGAAATTCCAGTGAATCATACAAGCCTATGTTCTAAAATATTTATCATCAAACTTGGGAATTTATCTTTCTATCACTTTCAGAAATACATATAGATTTTTAAATTTCAGATCCTATGAACTTTACTTTTTATATACTTTGTTTGTATGGTTTAAAAGTCTTGTTCAATGAAAAGTTCTTGTTGTTTCTCCATGTGTGGTGAGTAGTTTTCTTTACTCTTCCCTCTTGTAATGAATTAGTATGCATGTGTAGGATATATAATTGAGTAGAGTGAGAATATATTGGATAACTTTTACTTTATTCTTCATTTACATGTAAACTTGATTAACTTGCATGTTAAAATCTATTGTGAGAACATGTAAGATCTGGGATATTATTATCTCAATCAACTGTGGTAGAATCACATGAGACTATATGGATGAGAATGCAGTCCATTTGGTTGAGTGAAAATAAATAAGAAAATAATCTTTAATGGGTGTAGTTAGAGGACTTTAGAGTGATAGGCTAAAGCCCCCTAATTTGGTCTATCAGTTTAGGTTTTGATGCGAGATGTTAGCCTCTAGGTGGAGGGATAAGAGGGAACTCTAGAGTGAGAGCTAATATCTTTCCTACCTATCCCTTCTTCAAAACTATTCAAAATTTAGATTAACCAATATTCTTTATAACATCTCTATTAAAGGTAAAAAATATAATTGCTCTTATTTGTCACAATCTCTCTCACTACTTGTTTTACTTTTACACATGTCAATAATTTTATTATATGAGGAAGAGTACTTTTAATATATTAAACCCCACCTTCTGATTTTCATTAAGTATTTTAGTTTAGAAGTAGAAGTAGTATTGTAGTGATAATTGAAGGACATAATCAAATCTAAACCTTTATCAACCTTTCAAGCTTGGGCGTGTTATTCTAGACTGGAACATTTCCTGAAACCCGCCGTGATTAACCTCGATCTCCGTGGGATCGATATTCTATATTACTTGATAACGATACATATACTTGCATAGAATTCCTACAAATATAATTAAAATCTTACTTTGCTTGGGATCAAGCTTTGGATCAAGTTTTTGTTGCCATTACCGGGGATTAAAATCTTCAAGTAGCGGTGTCAACTTCATAAATCCTTACATATAAGAAACTATCAAGATCAATCTCTTAGCACCATTGCCGAGGATCACAACGGTTGATCTTTACTTTTAGGAGAATTTTAGTTGAAATTATTAGACTTAGACTTGAAAAACTGTATTATCGTAAAAACTGTTTTTGTGTGAAAAGTGTTTTTTGTATGAGCATGTGTTGTGAAAAATATGTTTCTGTGAAAAACATGATGTTTGTGAAAATATTTTGTTGTGTTGAGTATATTTTTTATTTTATTTGTTTAATTGTTAATGTATTATTTGTTGTATTGCATATGCAAAACAAAGGATCTGCAAGACTTGTGCCTTGTGATCCCAAGTTAGAAAAAAGAAAACATATCAAAAATCATGAAGGACTTGAAAAACTAGAAATGGAAATGGAAAACATTCAAAATAATAACTTCAAAAATCATCATAAAATATTGAGGAATTATGAAAATGCCACAATAGTTGAAATTCACTCAAGTAGAAAATCATAAAGCATACAAACCCCTATCGTAGAAGCTGACCCGTTTGAAATTAATCCAACGATTATCCAACTGGTGCAGAATAACCAGTTTGGGGTTTTCAGAGGATCCCTATTTACACTTATCCAATTTTCTAGAACTGTGTGCTACATTTTATTATAACGGTATGTTGGACGATGTTGTTAGACTAAGGTTTTTTCCTTTCTCACTAAGGGATAAGGCTAAAAAGTGGTTATACTCATTAGCACCTGACTCTATTAAAAATTAGGAGGAGTTAACTCAGAAATACCTAACTAAGTATTTTTCTCCTTCAAGGACTACTAAACTTAGAAACGATATTATCTCATTTTGTTAGTATGAAGGGGAATCAATATACAAAGCCTATGAAAGATTTAAGGAACTCCTAAGAAAGTGTTCACACCATGCTCTGCCTGATTTTTTAATCATTCAAACATTTTATAATGGGTTAGTAGAATCTCTTAGGTCTATAATTGACGCTGCTGCTGGTGGATCATTAATGTCAAAATCATTTGAAGAAGCATATGTGTTAATTGAAGAAATGACTACAAATGAATTTCAATGGTCCTATGCAAGAGTAAATCTTAAGAAGATAGCCAGTGTTCGTGATACATATGCGTTTGCAATTCTTGCATCTCAGGTTACTACAATATCAAGGAATTTGGACCAATTTTGAATGAACCAGCCTCAATTTACTTCAGTAAGTGAGGAAAGTTCATTAGAGCATATGATTGATTCTAACTTATCATATGAGATTTTAAATACCATAAAAACCTGTATTCTAGCTTTTACAATCAAGGTTGAAAAAACCATCCTAATTTTAACTGGTATCATACTACTGCGGGTGGAAACCAACAATGGAAAAATAATCATGCAAATCCTATGGAAGTTGGAATAATTAAGGGAACACAAACTATAGACCTTCATATCCACCAGACTCTAAAAATGATCAACAATTTGAGGGTAAGAAAATGTTTATAGAAGAAGTGATGTTGCAAATGGGAAACTAGTTGCAAAGTCAAAATGCTGCGATTAAAAACATAGAGAATCAACTGTGACAAATTGCTAATTCACTTTGCAATAGACCCCAAGGAACACTTCCTAGGAACATTGAGATCAACCCAAAAGGGAACACTAATGAACAAGTAGAAGCTGTCCAATTAAAAAGTGGAAGAGAGATAGAGGATACTGAGATCAACCCTAAAGAGAAAAATGATGAACAAATAGACGTTGTCCAATTAAGAAGTGGAAGAGAGATAGAGGGTGTGGTTAGAAAAGAGAAAGAAGTTGTGAGAGAAATAAAGGAAACTAAAAGACCTAAAGAACATGTTTCTAAGGATCTAGAAAAATTAATATCTCCAACTAAAATCAATTTATAAAGACCACCACCTCTATTTCCTTAAAGACTTAGACAATATGAGTTGGATAAACAATTTTTAAAGTTCATGGAAGTACTTAAGAAGTTAACGCTAAATATTCCTTTCTCTGAAGCTTTGGAACAAATGTCAAGTTATGCAAAGTTTATGAAGGAGATATTAAATAAGAAAATGAAATTTGGGGATTATGAGACAGTTGCACTAACTGAGGAGTGCAACGCTATATTTCAGAAAAAAGCTTCCTAAGAAACTTAAAGATCCTTCTAGCTTAACAATTCCTTGTGTATTTGGAGAAAGATTATGTGGAAAAGCTTTATGTGATTTAGGATCGAGCATTAATGTGATGCCTCTATCTATATTTAGATGTTAGTTGTAGTAGATATTTCTCCCACTACTGTAACCCTTCAGTTAACTGATCGAACTATCATTTATCCAAAATGGGTTATAGAAGATGTGCTTGTAAAAGTGGATAAAATTATCTTTCCTACGGACTTTATTGTATTAGATATGAAGGAAGATAAAGAAAATCCAATTATTTTGGAGAGACCTTTTCTTATTACTGGACAAGCTATGATAGATACACAAAAAGGAGAGTTGACTATGAATATTAATGACCATAAAGCCACTTTTGATGTTTTAAAGGCTATGAAGTATCAAGCTGAGAGAAAAGATGATGATTGCTTTTGGGTTGATGAAATTGATTATCTAAGTAAAGACCATTTACAAGAAAGTTTTGAGGGTAAGTTAATAGATGAGATCGAAATGGACTTTCATGATGAGTTAAAAATGTTGTTTAAAGAAGATTGCATGTATGTTCAGAAGAGGTGTGAAATGATGGATGTTACCGAAAATAGTAAAAATTTTAATTCCATCTATTGAAAAATCTCAGGAACTTAAGATGAATGTACCCCATACAATTTTAAAGCCTACATATTTAGGGAGTTTGTCTACACCACCAGTCTTTATATCTTCAAATTCAACTCAATCACAAGAAGAACCTCAATTGAATGATGAAATCAATAAAAGATATCCTAAGAAGGAGTTATTCAAAATCACTGAATGGTATATTCCATAGTATACAAACAAAATAAATGGGATTCTGATGCTGGGAAAACCAGAGTAAACATTGGATACCTCGGGTTGTCAATGTTAAACCAAGCGCTTCATGGGAGGCAACCCATGGTTATCTTTGTTATTTATTTAGTGTGATTGTTGTCATGTTGGATTGGATAATAGTGAGATGTCGGACTTTGATCCGTGTTTGATGTGTAAGAGTGGATTGGATTAATGTTGTGAGGTAATTCATTCATCATGACTAGATTTGTATATGATTTCTAGTAGTAGCAGGTTGACGAGTCTGTTACAACTTAGTTCTCAACTAGAGTTGAGCATTACCTTGAAGCATGTAGAGTTTGGACTTGGAACACTCCATTTCAACTGTATTACTTCCTTTATCTAATTTTGTCTTCACCAGGTAAGATCATGAACTTAATTTGTGAACATCATCTGGATGAACTGCACTATTTTTAATTACCAGATTGTGTATATCGTAGACTTAGAGTTACCCTGAAATTGGCAACACATGAGGTAATTCTAGTACATGGGTTATAACCATATAAAGTTTTATAATACACCCACGTTATTAGTGTAGTTTCTTCAGTTAGAAATTGAAAGTAAGAAGGGGAAATGTGAGTAGAAGGGAGAACGAATTAACCTCAGTTGTTGTTTGTTTATGAATCTGTGAGTTTATGTATTGAAGTTTGTGTGTATATGTTTGTGAGTTAAGTTGAATGAGTCATTAGAGATAACAAAACTTATCTCAATATTTTAAACTTGTTAGCATCTAGCAATTCCCTTATGAAGTTTAAAATGTGTTCCTTTTTAATATTTAGTTTGTACATGTTCTACTATTTAAAATTCCTTTATAGTGTTATGTCAAACATGTTTAGGCTATATTTACTTTCTACTACAACATTCTACCATGTGTTATGTGTTGATATTTTTTTAGGATGTGTAGTAAATTGTAAAAGTGATTTTTCCCTACCGCATATTTTTGTACTTCATTGTTACACATGTTTGAGCTTACGTTTGGGGGGAAAGGAAAAATGTTTCAAATTTAAACCTTACATGTTTTCAAAAGTACTACAAATAAATTTGTATTTTATTTCTAATGATTATTGTTATGTGAAGTCACCTTAAGGATGTTAGAATTGTAAGTATAAAAATGTAGTAGGAAAATTTAGTTGATATTTTTGGTGAAAAGGGTGAACCTCGAGTTAAGGATATTTATTGGAGAGCTTGGGAAAATGAATAACTATCTTTAGTAGGAAAATTGTATTTTTTGAAAATTAAGGATTTTTAGAATTTTTATTTTCAAACATTTAAGGCTCTCTTAGAAAGTATTTTAATATATATATATATATATATATANAATTATTTTAAATAATTTACTATTTCGAACAATAAAAATTTGAACACGAACGAATGCACACTGTTCGTGTTTGGTTTGTTTAACTAATCGAATGAAAAAAAATTATTTGCGTTCGTCTCGTATACTTATCAAATGAATCAAACACGAACTCATTGAAGAACTAAAAAAGAACTATTCACGAACAACGACCTTTTTTGACAGCCATAATTGGAATGAAACCACCGAGATTATTAGTGGATTATTGGCAGATTATTGAAGGGTTGTTAAAGTGTTATTATAGTTATCAAGATTTTGTGGTTTCACTTCAATAACTTTTTTGGTTTCACTCTCAAATACAATTCCACTTTAATGTTTTTTAGGCGGGCCCGCTGTATATTACTGGAGTCTTCATGTAGAATTGTGTAAAAAATCTCTATCTTAGAGAGCTTGGATTTATGACCTTTGTCCTGCATTTGACGAGTGGTTTTTCTAGGTAGAAATTTTAAGAAAGGGAACAAAAACGTACTATTTAATTGTGTTTTCTTTAAAAATTAAAACTTTTAGGTAAATTAATTGAAACATTATTTTTTAATTAAAATTTATTAAAAAAATGATTGAATTTTAAAAAATAGGATTGAATTATGTAGGTGTGAATGAAATTAAATTGCGTATGGTGAGATTTGCTAGATTTTGGAGTAACATAGTAATGTGAGCTTAAATTTTATTAATTAATAGGCTTATTTGAGTTCAAGCTCGGGTTTATTTTTTAGAGCTCGAGATTGTTCACAAGCTTGTTCGGTTCGAGTCACAAAGTTGTCTATGACAAAGCTTTTAAGAATAGAGTTCAAACTTCAAAAAAATTTATGGGGTGTTTTGGCATCATACCTATTATTGGGGTGTAAACGAGCCGAAACGAGCGAGCGTTGAACATGAGTGAACTTAGGCTTAACTCGTGTTCGGGTCCTTTATATTTTGAGCTCAAAAAGTGTGTTTGTGTTCGACTCGTTTACTTAGCGAGCCGAATACGAGCCGTTCACGAACAAAGAGTCGTTTTGACAACTCTAATCACGTAGCCATAAGATGTTAAAAATTGGGTCAAGATTTAAAAATTATTGTTTCTATTAAAACATCATTTGAATTTAATTTAATAATTTTTATTCTATTTTCTTAATTAATACTTTTAACTGATTAGTACTATTTCGAATATTGTATGAACAAATTTGTTATTGTCCGAACATCGCGAACAACGAGCCGTATTGACAGTTGCAGTAGACTAGTAGTGAAAAAAATATTACTTCAGAAGTACCGATGCATCAGTACTCAAATGGGGAGGTACCACGTGACATTATAATGAGATCATTACATATGTGTCATCTCCCCATTGAAGTAGTGATGCATCGCTACTCCTGAGATAATATTTTTTTAGTAGGTAAAACTTTTAATAGCCACCCCTTCTTCTCCTTCGGCAGCTCAAAGAAACCCTAAAACGCCGCAGCATGGCAAAGGACGGAAGTGAAAAAGCCGGTGGCTCAGCGGCGACGATTCTGAACCCCAACTGGGCTAATCTTCAGGAGAAGCTAAAATCCCGCTGCAACCCCAAACCCTTGCCAAATTCAGCTACGCTCGATAGCGTAATCCGTTCAACTTCCGCGCTCGGTAAGCGTAAGGAGAGGCCGAACTCCCAGCCTGCGGCTCCGCTTTCCACTCCTTCAATCCTTGCTCCCACCTCCGATGACTGCAGGTTCTTTCTCCCTCCCTCTCTTTATCTATCTATCTGTTGGTCTGAAAGAGTCCTGACATTGGGCAGCTTGACGGAAGCTCTAGCTATGGACTGCGAGATGGTCGGCGTGAGCTTTCAAGGGAACCAAAGTGCGCTTGGGAGGGTCACGCTGGTAAATCCTTCTACCTCTACTTGTATTGCCTCTTCTTTTCATTCGTTTCAGTGGTTTATAATATGGGGCCAGATAAGAGAAGATCTGCCAATGGAAACATGGGATTATAAAAATTTTGGGTAATGATATTGTGGCATTATTGTACCGGTTGTAAGTGACATTATTGTTTCAGTAGCTAGCATTATTGTATCAGTTGTAAGTGACATTATTGTTCTTGAAAGTGAAACACTGAGACCTTTAGCGGCTGTCTGGCAACGAATTTATGGTGGGATTTAGGCAGGATTTAAGGGAAATCTTGTCAGAAGCTCATTTTCGACAAAATAAATTCTGAGATGCGGTGATTTCACGGACTTATGTGGTAATATCTGGATTTAGTAAATCCTATGAGTCGGTGGATTTAACTTTGTTCTCTTCGGATTTAAGGCGCAGCTCGGCAACAACTGTGGCGATAAGCTGTGATAAGGCTATCTCTTCCTCTCAGCGGTCATCTTCTTCCCTATGTTGCCAGACAGTTTCATTAGATTTATCGGATTTAGTAAATCCGTTGACACCAGATAGTTTTTCAAATTTAACCTATTCATGATTCAGTAAATCAGGATTTACAGGATTTACTAAATCCTAGCAAGTTAAATCTCATCTGTTGCTAAACAACACCTTAAAGATAGTTTTTAAATGTCATTTTAATCCCATATACTGGTATCAATATGTCCCTTAATTCTAACAACATTTACTCTATCTGATTGTATGAAAAATAATCAAAGAAATGAAAGAGTGTCCTCTGCTGTTCTTTGTAAGATTATACTCATTGTTCAAGCTATATAGAATGAGGGGGTATTTACATATATACTGCCTAATTCTTATGGATTTACAAATCTAACAAATAAATTTTGTTTTTTGCAATCACACCAGCCAAAATTTTCATATCACATAAACAATACCACCATTTTAACTTCTCAAAAGTGAAATGCATTTTTGCATGCATAGATAAGGTGGTTTGCATGTAAAAACTAAAATTTTGGTTTATATACGTAAATACATAGGAATTAAGTGGTATGCATGTAAATTTTCCTAGAAGGAAACTAAAAACACTGTATTGAATAGATGACATTTTCACATGGCTTAAATCTTCTTAAAATTGTTGTTTAGTTAAATTTGCACTGAAAAACTTATTTCTTCTTTAATATAAGATAATTCCTCCCTTGAGCACTTGTTGTCTTATCATTTTCTAGTTCTCCCTTCAATGACCATAATCAGCTTGTTTGCATTGTTTATTTTATTCTCTTCAATTTTTTCTCCCTATCTCATCTAATCTTGCTTCATCCAACTTAACTTTTTTACATATATTACCTGTTGAAATTACATCCCTTGAGCAAGCTGGATGGTTGAAGTGGAGGAATGCATTGGGTCGTTTATGTAATAGAAAAGTACCACTTAGACTTAAAGGAAAATTTTATAAGAGGGTAGCAAGACCTACAATGCTTTATGGCACAAAACGTTGGCCCTTAAAAGAGAAGCATAAAACTAAGTTAAGTGTTACTGAGGTGAGAATGTTTAGGTGGAGTGTATTCGTGAAAGAATTTGTGTAGCTCCAGCGACAAACAAGATTAGAAAGAGTCGTTTTAGATGGTTTGGTGACATTAAACATCGACCATATAATGATTTGGTTAGAAGAGTAAATATTTTAGTTTCTACTTATGTTAAGGAAGGTAGAGGTAGACGTAAAAAGTTTTGGGCATGTTATATAAAAAATGATCCTAATTTATTAGAATTAAATGAAAATATGACACTCAATAGGACACAATGGAGAAAAATGACATGTGGCCGACCCCACTTAGTGGGATAAAAACTTCTTGTTGTTGCTCTAGATTTTTTTAGGCTTCTTTTGGATTGTTTGGATAATATGAGGGATAGATCCAAATATAATAGCTACTGCTAATCATGGTTCAAGATGTATTTTTTTTTTTATCATTTCATCATCAAGAAATTTATTATAAATTATCATTGGCATCCATTATGATAGATGTTGGTATTCTAGCATTTTCATTTCTTGCTTAATATCATTTGCATAATTACATGGAAAGATTTACGGCGAACTATCTTGTTATTATGACCATTATAAGCCTATTGCCCATATGAACATAAAACATTTACAACTCAAATGAGGTGAAAACGTAATAATATTAATGAATCTTGATGGGCTTCTTATAGGAACCTTTAAAAAATTAACTATAAGAAAAATATAGCCAATATCCATACAACACAACTAGCTGAATATTTATAAAATGGAAATCTCGGAAAGCTATGGTGTTGTTCTAGGCTTTATTGTAAATTAATTAAATTTCATTTCATGAATTTGCTATCAATGCTATGGATTCTTTTATTTTTCCTCCTCATTGTAAGTTCATTCCTAATACATTATCAAATGGATCTACTCATCTTATTCCAAAAACTATGTTATATTATGAGATTTTTTGTCTATTAGCAATGGCGTATATTGCTGTTTCTCGGAAATTTACATATATATCGCACACAATTCTTATTTATTCACACATCTTGCACCTAAATTTTCATATTTACATACATAGTACTTTGGTACTTTAAACCTATGTATAAAAATGTATATTTCACTTTTAAATAGTAGTAATAATGTTGTTTTTGATGTGATATTAAATATTTGAGTGGTATGTGTCTAAATATGAAAGTTTAGGTGTGAGATGTGTGAATACATAAGAATTGTGTGCTATGTATGTAAATGACCCTTCTCGTATTTTTACAGTTGTATGTGAATTTTTCGAGTACTTCACAAGTCTTGAAGACTCCTTTTTGGGGAAGAGTTTCCTACTCACTCTCCTTTTACCAGGGTGAGGCGTGAATCTTCACTTTATTATTTATATTCTTGCCCTTTCTATCAACTTGGTTTAGTGATTGTGGTGTCTATCTGTAATTTAAAATTTTTGAGGTTTGAAATGTACCAATTCCTTTTGTGGTGTGAAATTTCGGATTTGGCAGTTTTTTGATTTTGCAACACAAGTATCTAACCATTGCAAGGGAATTCGTGAATTGTAGGTTTTTGTGTGTTTCTTTGCAAATTTCATTTTTGATTTGTGTTTGTAAGACCAAGATTCTTAGATGTTTTATATTACAGTCTCCTAATTTTTTTTTTGCATTTGTGAGAGACAAATGCAAAGTAAATTGGTGTGGGATTCAACTTGAAATTTATAATTTTATTGCACAAAATAGGCATAAAATCAATAAAACTGGGGTTCCAGTGAGAGGTGAAGGTTTTTAGAAGCTGACACATTTGGATGGATAAATAACTTATTAGGAAGATTTACTTGCATACCACTCAATTCTCATGTGTTTACATATCTAACACCTAAACCTCAATTTTTACATAAAAAATGTGTACTTCAGTTTTTAAAAGTTAAAACGGTTGTATTTTTTATGTGACTTAAAAGATTTTAGTGGTATAAATGTAAACGACAAAGTTTAGCTGTTAGTTTTGTAAATACATTCGAATTGGGTGGTATGCATGTAAATGCCCCAAACTTTTATTTATGTATATTAAAAAGAAATCAGTATTTGGCGGAGGTCCAAATACCGATTTTCCATGCGCTAGGCCCCATGATGAGAGCCCGCGCCATGTGCCTAAATATTCGAGAACCCAGTGCCACTAGGGATCAAACCAATGACCTGAGGGGACTTACAGTGAACCCTGCAAACCAACATGCCACGGCTTGCGGCACCATATATATATATATAT
>JXCR01146276.1:263947-316406 GCA_002079205.1 Phalaenopsis hybrid cultivar
ACACGTGTTTCCGTCCATCTTTTAAAATATATATTCTTAAAATTTTGCTAATACTAACAAGTAAATATTTGTGAAGGTAAATACATGGGGAAATGTTGTGTATGATGAATATGTTCGCCCGTTGGAGTACGTTGTTGATTTTCGAACTAAGATCAGCGGGATTCGACCCCGAAACTTGAAAAAAGGTTTGGAGCCAACAATTCATACTGAATTGCTGTATTTCGAGATTGATTCTGAATAAATATCAAATTTTTCTCTTAATCATTGCAATTGATGTTATTGCAGCAAAAGAATTTTCTGCTGTTCAGAAAAAGGTTTCTGAATTGATCAAAGGAAGAATCCTTGTAGGACATGCTTTGCACAATGATTTAAAGGTTATATTTAGCTAATTATTCTTATATGATAAGGCATTTACATAAATAGGACATAATTCCTATGTATTTATGTATTTGATACCCGAAGTTTGATTTTTATATTTATAACACTCAAATTTTTCATATCACATTAAAAAATTTCACTATTACTATCGTTTGGAAAGTTAAATACACCTTTTTATATGTAAAAAATCAAAATTTGGGTGTTGGATATGTAAATACATAGGAATTGTGTGGTTTGTGCGGAAATCTTCCTATTAAGTATTATACACATTCTGAATATAATTATCCCAGGTGCTATTATTGAGTCATCCCAGAAGGGATATTAGAGATACTGCAGAATATCAGCCCTTCCTCAGGTATTCCATCCTCTCAAGTACTGAAGCCTTCAATGATTTCTACATGTTTTAGCTTTTACATGGACTGATTTGTAAAACTGAAATTTGTCAGGGAAGGACGCAGGAGAGCTCTCAGAGATCTTGCAGCTGAAATTCTCGGCGTCAAAATTCAGCAAAAGGAGCACTGCTCTGTATGTGAAATTCTACATTTTAAATATCTTTTCAAACACTTTGATTTCATATTTAATATTCTGGAGCTTAAAATTTTTTTTTTCTTGGATAATTACATATAGACCACCCGAAACTTGCTATTTACAAATTTAGCACCCGGTTGAGTTTTTTTGAACGCTTGCCATGATCAAACTATTCAGATTTTGATTAAAAATATGAAAAATATGGGTCGGGGTTTTACCATGAATTTTAATATTTGACAGAGAATTTGGAAAATGGATGGAAGAGGGTGATTGATTTGTAAACAGCAAGTTTTGAGTGGTCTGTATGTAATTGCCCCTTTTTTTTAATTTTAAGATTATTGAAGGCTTTGTCTAGGGCCCCCATTTTTCACACTCAAATATAAAAAGGGTCATTTATATACATACCACACAATTTCATATATTTACATATATATCTAAACTTTACTTTTTTACATTAATACCACCCATAATTTTCACATCACATAAAAAAATAAAAAACCACAATTTTAACTTTTAAAATGTGAAATACACATTTTCATTCATAGGTAAGGTGGTGTGTTTATAAAAATTGAAGTTTAGTTGTTAGATATATAAACATATAGGACTTGAATGATGTATGTAAATCTTAAAAAGGGGCATTTACATACTTACCACACAATTCTGACCTTCATATGGTTTATATAGCCAACTGACTTCCGAAAAGGGGCTTTTACATATAAACAACACAATTCTTCTATATTTACATCTTTAGCACAATTTTTTTCTCTACATACATAACACTCAAATTTTTGACATCACATAAAAAATACGCCTTAATTTTCTGTGCGGACTCCTGACGTAGCTCTACATGCCGCGGAGGTTTTTCCCGAGTTATTTTCAGGTTATTTATAGATTATTTTCAATAATCCCGAAATAATTTAGAAATAACCCGCGGTCTTTATTTCTGGGTTATTTCGGGATTATTGAAAATAACCCGGAAATAACCTGAAAATTACTCAGGAATAACCTCCGCCGCACGTAGAGCTACGTCAGGAGTCTGGACAGAAAATGCACTCCAAAAATACACTCTAAATCCCACATATTTTCATGCGTACCAACATTAC
The DNA here is from genome assembly GCA_002079205.1 of Phalaenopsis hybrid cultivar. Taxonomy (NCBI): domain Eukaryota; kingdom Viridiplantae; phylum Streptophyta; class Magnoliopsida; order Asparagales; family Orchidaceae; genus Phalaenopsis; species Phalaenopsis hybrid cultivar. The sequence goes on from JXCR01146276.1 coordinate 265,957, forward strand.
GAATACAAATATCAAACTTTAGATGTTACATATTAAATAAGAATTGTGTGGTATTTATGTAATATATTTTTTTTTCAAAAATCCCACACTAAATCTTCCAATTTTCAGATCGAGGACGCCCGGGCGGCGATGATGATTTACAAGAAAAATAGAAGAGAATGGGAGAAGAGCATTATGGTACAGTTCAGGTTGAACAAAAAGCATAATAAGAACAAGCACAGAAAGAAATTAGAGCTTCAGCAGATCACAGAAACAAAATAGTTCTGCTGCTATGTTCCAGTAAGGATTTTTGTGTTGAATTAGTTGATATTAATCTCCATTTGGAGCGTTTGCATACATACAACCTCAATTCTTATGCATTTATATATCTAATACCTAAATTTTACATTTTACACATATACCGCACAATCGCTGTCATTGTCGGTTCCAAGCTTCAGATGCGAAATGTCAAGGGTTGTGTTGGATAGTCGACAACCAGCATAAATTTTTATTAAAAAAATCATGATACGAATCTTTTAAATCATTGTATAAATGTTAGGGTAATTCGTGGGAACTGGGAAGTGATGCGTTGTATGACATGAATATAGTGAAAAGTATATAAGGGACGCTGATGCCTGTGGGTGTACTAAACATAATATAATGGAGAAAAAGAATTTATGTAGCCAACCCCACTTAGTGGGATAAAGATTGGTTGTTCTTATTGTTGTTGTACATTCATGCCTCCTAAATTTTTCATATCACAATAAAAATGTCGCTCCTATGAATTTGAGAAATTTACATATCTACACAATGCTTATATGTTTACATATCTCAAACTTTCATATTTATATTTATATGTATAATCACATTTATATTTATATGTATAACACCAAACGGCTCGTTATTTGCGAACAGCTCGTGTTCGGCTCGTTAAGAAGCTCGTGTTTTGCTCCTTAATTTCGTTCGATAAGTTAACGAGCCGAACACTAACTAAGATATGTTCATTTGTGTTCGGCTCGTTTTGACTCAAAATACTGCTCATCAAATATATATATATATTAGTATTTTAAAAAAATTTAATTGACTATAAGATTACAAAGATTTATAATAAAAATTAAAATATTGATTAAGAAAATATAATTATTAAATTAAATTGATGTTTTAATATAAATAATAATTTTTTAATCTTGCTCAAATTTATTGGCTACATTATTAGAGTTGTTAAAAGGACTCTTTATTTGTGAACAGCTCGTATTCGGCTCTAAGTAAATGAGCCGACGAACACACTTTTTGAGCTCAAAATATAAACAATCCGAACACGAGTTGAGGATGACTCACTCGTATTCAGCCCGTTTACACCCCTACTTATGGATGAACATTATTTTAAAAAAAATGACAGTAGTGATATTTTTGTAAATATGAAATTTTTTATAAATGCTCAACAGAGTTACGTCTCAAAGGAGTTATGTGCCATGTATGTAAATGATATCACCCAGTTCCTATGTATTTATTTATCTAAAATATAATTTACGTTTTACATTTATATCATCACCATTTTAACTTATAAAGAGAAATGTATTTTTTTTCATGCATAAGGGTAAAAAAATGAAATTCAGATGTTAGATGTGTAAATACATAGCAATTGAGCGGTATGTATTTACACACCTAGGTGTTTTCTTTGTAAATAATAATATTTCAAGTGTCCTGTATGTAATTATCCCTATTATTCATTGTAATACATAACATACCCTTTACACAATTTTTTTAGCTAAATTTGGCTTTATAATGACTGATGAAATAAAAATAACTGAACAATGCCCATGGTATAGTTCAGCTCAGGGTGATTAAACAAAAAAAGGAAGATTTACATAAATACCACCAACTCCTATGCATTTACATTCTAAACCTAAACTTCATGCCCAGCTTACCTAATGCACAAAAATATGCATTTCACTTTCCAAAAGTTAAAAAATGGTGATGTTTTTTGTGTGATATGAAAAGATTTGGGTGGTATAAATATAAAAGATGGGTTAGAAATGTAAATACATAGGAAATGGGTGGTATGCATGCAAAAGGTAAAGTAATTAGCATCCTGTGCAACAAAAAATTCTTATAGCATTCATTCATGAAAGAATAGATTATGTCATCAAACTTAAAAATAAAAAAACAAATAATCAATGAAGTTCTTTTCAATAACACATCTCACCCTTAATTCTGAAGAGGCCTCTACAAGGGCTCTTTGTAGTCACTGTAGTTCACCACCACGTAATGTACTGCCAGTAAAAACCTGCATAATAATAATAAATAAATAAAACTTTAGGGATAATATATATATATATAGTATATTATTAGAATAAAAATGAAAAATATTTAAAACACTTGAATTTTCTTTGAGATGAGTGCAATACAAGAGTTGACTTATCATCAATCTTCTGCAACACGGATCTCAAAGCAAATTCAATAATTTTAAAATTATTCCCCCCAAAAGAAAATAATTTAATCAAAATATTATTAATGAGAAAGCGTTAAAATAATCCCCCGGCTCCATTTTAGTCCCAGAGTTTATAGAAAAGGCCAATTCAATCCCCGGACTTTAAATATAGGTTGAAATAGTCCCCAATGAAGACTATTATTTAACTACGATTAAAATAATCTGGGGACTAATTTAATAATTTGGGACTAAAGTAACCTCGTTTAAATAATCAAGGGACTATTTTGACAATTTAATATACTCTATCCTTGAGCCCAATTTGTGTCTTAGATGGCCTACCCCTGCCAAAAAATCTGTGGAGAGATGACTCTTTCTTTTAGCACCATCCTCAAAGAAAGGTCTGTTCTGTGGAAACTGCCTCATAACTCGAGATTGCAGTTCATTTCCAGCTTCAACGCCTAGTGTTGTTTCGTTGGCCTTCTGTTTCTATAAAAAGGGCCCCAAGAAAAAAAAATTTAGAAATATCATAACAAATGATGTCATTTCAATAAATATTTATCATAGCAATGCCACATTGTTAAATATTCACAGCAAAATTGCTTCTATTTCAAATTGTGAAATAAGATACTTCACTGAGGAGTAAAATTACAGGATAAATATCCAGATGAAATTACTAGTTCCTTTGCATCCAATTTACTGGAGCAATTGCATTAAGTATGCATAATTGTCTCACATTGTAAGGTATGACTATGATAGCAGGTTCAACATGCACAAAATATTATTGGAAGATTTACATGCATACCACTCAACTCTTGTGTATTTTCATATCTAACACCTAAACTTTAATTTTTACATATATGTGCCCCCTTACCTATGCAAGAAAAGGTGTAATATTTTTTAATGTGATGTGAAAGATTTGGACGGTATAAATGTAAAAATTAAAGTTTACGTGTTCAATATGTAAAAAAATAAGAATTGAGTGGTATGTATGTAAATGCCACCCCAACATTAAAAGAAGAGGTGATGGCGAAGAAGGTAAAAAAATGGCAAATAGAGTTACATTATTTGCATTGTCCAACAAGAGACGCTTAACCATTAAAATTTTGAATTTACTCTGGTGAGTGCCTGTGGTGTAGAAGCTAAAATACCAAAAAAATGGCAGATAGAGTTACAAATGAACTGGAAAGCCGCAAAAAGCTCCTTGTACTGGTAATTGTATGCAAAATCATGGAAACCCTTAATCACCTTAAATTTATTGGGGACAAACTTGATCTCTCCATCATTCACATCAAATGATTCAAGTAGAAAAAACACTCTCTGCAAAATTGCACTTCTAATGGAGCTAGAGACGATGTTATTGTGTGACGGTTTGAACAACTTCCCTGTGGTCTAAAAGGTAGTTATATAACTTGTTGAAGACTAGACAACATCTTTGAGAAGGCACCATTTACCAATAACATAAAGGTAGAAAGCAAATTGCATAATCCAAATGGCATGATCAGCCATTCATGTAACCCTTGGCTTGCCTTGAACATTGTATTCTAAGCGCATTGGCCATTGATGCACACTTCAAAATACACAAATTTTATATCCAATTTGAAGAAGATTGCAGCAAGCTTCAATTGATCCAATGGAATGTCAATTTTTGGCAAAGGATTTAATCAAACCAACAGTAGTTGCAAAGGATAAAGTGTCCAACCCCACTTTAGGTACTAAATTGATAAAAATGAGGTTATTTTGGGCATCATTGCCAACGATGGCATGAATCAGCACTTATTTGACATGTATTCCTGGATTAAAAAATTCCTCGTGTATATTTACATTCGAGGACAACATCATCGCTACATCCTTTAACACTGTCATCAAAGAGAAAAATTGATTCTTCTTAGCTACAACACTTACACAGGGTTATCGATTGCTATTAGCAGTTGCTTTAAAGGCCCTACGTGATTGTTATATCATTTAACATTGACATTGGAGGGTTTGATTGATGCCAATGGTGCTACCTCACACATCTCAATGACAGTCCTTTATTAGCACAATTCGAGTTGGGATCAATCTTAATTTCTAAGCCCTTTTAAGTCTAACAAATAGATATGAGGGTACTGTGTATAACCCCATTTTATGCACCAAACTAGAAGAAATAAGGTCAGCAGTCATATCCTTCAGCAACAAAAATAGAGAGCCCAATACGATTTTCTTCACTATTGCAACAATTGATTTTCCTTCCTATTCTCATTACACTTCTCTAATAATTTGTAGTGTAACTTCCAATATTTCTCTTTCATGAGACTATATATTTGATAATGGTCACAAAACTTTCGAGAGGCAATGATGCTAGGAAAATGGGCAATTTTTATAGCTCCCTATACTCTTCTCCTTAATTTGAAGAACAAAGTCTTCTCTCAGATGCTTCTTAAGTCTTCTCCCTCCTAAATAAGTTTTTCAGCCTATAGTCATCATCATCACCATGCTGGTCTAACTAATATCTAAGGAAAAAAAGAGGGAATTCAATTGCAAATTTTGAGTAAAACTTAGAGGCACACTTTCTTAACATTTGCACCATCAGGATTTATTCTCAAGGTGATTGTTCGTCATTTGAACTCCATCATGTACGCTTACACATTATCCTTTGATTTGCATCAAATTGTGTCACTTGTTCTAGTGATCCACATAATATAAATGCAATAGAATTCATGATGAACCAACCACTTAAAAAGTCAAAAGGCTATCTCTTGATGATCAAATTATTTCAGATGAGCACCCTGTAAAGCCAAAGCATGATGGCTACTCGCGTAATAGGAAACCTTAACATGAGTTTCAAACTATGACAATGTGAAATAACTCTCAAGTTGGTCAAACTATGCATTTAATTATTATATCATCTAATCCTCATTGAGATTTCTCACATTCGATTACATTTATGACAATAGCACTCGAATCCAACTCATCACTGACAATTTGAGCAATATTTTCTTGATGTGCAATTGTTGTAGTTGAGGGAAGAGAAGAGGCAATGTGGTTGGGATAGCAGAATTTTGTGCAACAGGATAAAGACTCGATCTTTATCCACTTAATCCCGATAGTTATTTCGTATACCAATGCATCGACTATTTAGGCAGTGTTGTGATCAGTTTTATTCTAAATCATTTGATTTCTAATCCCTTCTTCTCATTTTTTCTTAGCTTTCTGAAAGTGTTTAAAATAAGTAGTTATTCTCCAGTAACTTGATATTTTTTATTTCTTTGTAATAAGCACTAAAGATCAATGCTCTAATACTAACTTGATCAGATGCTTATCTCCTAATGGTATGACTTGTAACAATGAGAAGTTAAAATGAATTTGAAGATGTAAGAGAATACTTTTGCATGAACCATAATGCTCAATGAATCAAATTACTAATACACCATTAAGTTTTTTTTATTATTATTTATTAGATCTCTCATGCTTTGACTTGTTCTTGCTATGCAAAAGTTCCCTCCACGAGTCTTACTTCTTCTCAAGACAGAAATAGTAATTGCTTCTTCAGATTTGCTAGAAAGAGTAATTTCTCTTTTTTCCTTCCTACAAGTTTCGAGTAACAATTAAATATCTTCCAAAGTGGTGATTGTGATGGGCAAAGAGGAACAATAATAATAGTTTTTGGAGGGTGGTAAGAATTGTAGTGGTTATTTTGATTCTAGTAGAGGGGGTGGCGACTAGAAGGCAAGTAAAAACATAAGTATTTGGGAGAAGATTCGCTAAATTTAATAATATGCCTATTTATAGGTAAATCATAGTAATTTAAATTTATTCTTATTTTTCATAAACTATATTAAAAAAAAAAATGAAAGAAGCAAGCCTCTTGAATCAAATACTCCAAAGCAAATTTAAATAAACCATATCTAGAGCTAATCGACCCGACAAGGTCTCCTAAGCAAGCAAATTATGCCTATCCTATCATCCTCAAGATCAGCATCTAATTGAAAATCTACCAATTTTTATCGTTACGTATCAAAGATCCGCCTTCACATATCACTTGTTCTTGGCTAAGGGTTTTATATAAATCTTGCTAGAAGAAAGAATCTTTGCAAAATTGTCTAATTGAGCTAGAGTCAACGTTACTGTGCAACAGTTTGAACAACTTCTTGTGCACTAAAAGGTAGTACTATAGCTTGTGAAGATTAGAATATCATCCCAATAAATGACAACAAAATAATTGAGAAAAGCATCATTTACCAGCCACATATAGAATAGATATTGCACAATCCAAATGGCAAAACTAGCCATTTTTGTAGCCCTTGCCTTGTCGTGAACAATGTCTTCTTTATCGATTGATCCACGCTTCAAAATACAAAAATTTGATAGCCAATTTGAAGAAGATTGTATCAAGCTTCAATTGATCTGATAGAACGTCAATGTATTGCAAAGGATTTAATCGAACAAACAATAGTTGCAAAGGATAAGGTGTCCAGCCCCAATTTAGGCACTAATAACAAAAATGAGGTTATTTTGGCTATCATTGCCAACGGTGGCATGAAATCAACACTAATTTGACATGCATTCTTTAAATGAACAATTCTTTAAAGAATTGTAGTGGTTATTTTGATTCTAATAGGGGATGGTGACTATAAGGCATACAAAAAGTTAGGGATTCGGGAGAAGATCGGCTAAATTCAGTAATAAACCTACTTATAGGAAAATGATATCATGATTTAATTTAAATTTATTCTCATTCTTCATAAAATCTATCCAAAAAAAAAATGAAAGAGGCAAGCCTCTTGAATCAAATACTCCAAAGCAGATTTAAATATCATTTCTGGAGTCAATCGACCAGACAAGGTTTCCTAGGCAAGCCAAATATGCCTATCTTATCATCCTCGAGATCACCATCTAATTGAAAACCTGCCAATCTTGATCATTAAGTATCAACTTCATATGTTGATTGTTGTTGACTAAATCTTCAATTTCAATGATACATCTGGGAATCACCCCCATTTGCATTCTTCGCACATATTTTAGATTGTCAAAACTTCAAAGATCTTACTCCATTTAATGGCCTCATAATGTGATGCCTAACTCGTGATTATAAAGTTCAGATAAATCGTCTAATTAATCACCCCTTGATTTGATCCCTAAATCACTCGTCTTTGATCGCCCTATATCATAATCAACATTAACACCTCTAAACTTTCCGCATCAACAGAAGCAAGGAACTTCATCCCTAGAAAAAAGGTATTAACTTTACTCGGGTAAATCTCTATTTTCAAGGAAATGTAGCCAATCAATGAAGATTTTTTTATTGGGCTAGGCCTTAAAATTTTATCCTTCCTAAAATTTTCCATTGGAAAAATTGGGTGTTCCATGTTCCTTTGATTTATTTGATTGAATGTGTGTCAATTGAAATTAAAAGCATTAAATATCCTCCATTCACTTGGCTCACTAGAAGTGCATTACCAGCTAACATTAAACCAATTTAAATGTGGATCTATTTGCAAAAAGGGAATTTACTATTTGCTCATATTTTTCAAGTGAATTTATCAAACAAAGAGAATATAACTGGAAATAATGATAAAAAAGACTAATAGAATTTAATCATTCTCCCATGCTACTGCTTTTTTATTTTATTTATTATTATTATTTTTGTAATAGTTCTAAACTTCGAAAAGCCCCGACAATGGTTTTCAAGTGAAGCAATTCATGACCACAAATAGATAATCATCAAACTTTCAAACTTTGGCAATAATTCCAAGAAGTTCACGAAAATGATATGAGTGCCAGGCGCTGGTAGTGATAGTACACCTCAAGCTCCTAAATTGTAGGCTTAGAGGTATTGTATGCCACACTCTTTCACAAAATTGCCCACATCATGTTGCAACTTTGGCCAATGGACTTGACATTGCAAGTTATAAAAAGTCTTTCCATCCCAACTCTCCAATCTCTTTAGAAGAACAAGCCCACATCAAGTATACATAATTGTCTAGCTGCATAAAGAAGGTCATATCTTCAAGTGAACTCACAAGGAGATTCCTCCCCCAGTTCTNATTAGTATCTCGGTAGACAAATAAATTAAACAAATCTCTTCCACTAAAACTTTTACATTTCAGAGGAAGTATAAGCTAACATGTACAATGGATATGCTTATAAGAAAAAACTGTTCAACAAATCAAAACGTTACAAAAAATATATCTGAGCCAGAGAAAGAGAGCTTTTGAACTAATTACCCTTCTGAGAATTGTTTTCCTCGAAATCCACGAACTTGCTTTCGTTGTACTTGGCCAGCATGATCTACAATATAAGCTAAATCAATTAATAATATGCACTAGAAAAAAAATATAGTAAAAATAATATCAAACAATAATCAAAACGGTATTCTGGAAATGATATTTCATGTCATTAAGTGATTGATGAAAAGTACACAACCAAAAATTGCACAACTTTATGTGAAACTTAGTCATCCTCTTCCCTTCCTTCCTGCAAGCTCAAATTGTTCATTATTTAAAAGCAGCTCAATTAAAAAGAAAACATCCAAGCAAAAGCTCAAAGCAGAAATGGGAGCAGACTCATATTTAATTCTAATGAGGTGAACACGCCAATTAATAGAAAGAGTAGGTAAATTGTGCTTTAAAACATAAAGCAAACCCACACAAAAGTAGGTAAATTTAAAAATCCCATAGTCTTCGCAATCCATGCCATCTCCTAGGAAGAATTTCCAAATTTGCAACTTCGACCAAAAAACTCTTGTATAATTCTGGAGCAATAAAAACAATGGGGTTTGTGGAGCGATAAAAACAATGGGAGTTTACATGCATGGCATTTAAAATATATGGTTTTATATATTTTACACTCAAGGTTATATTTAACACTATCGTTGCCGGTCCCAAGCCCGGATGCGAAAAGTGGAGGGTTGCATTAGGTAGTCGACAGCCAGCGTAAAACTTGTCGAAAAAATCATGACATGAATCCTTTTTGATCATATGTAAAAATAGGACACAGTGGAGAAAAAAGATTCATGTAGCTGACCTCACGTAGTAGGATTAAGGCTTTGTTGTTTTTGTTGTTGTTATATTTACTATCACAGTACCTAAATTTTTATTAATAGAACAAAACTAACACTCTCCACCAAAACTTTTCATTTAAACCTAGGATGGACAATATATCAATTAAGAGCTAACTTTTCATTGTGATTCTATTTAACGATCAGATTAAAAAGAGCAGATTGCTCAGGTTAACGCCAAAGCAGTTGTATCCCAATTTATAAAATAAAATATAATAAATAATCATAAAGCTTAATTGAATAATTCTAACTAAATCAATTGTTCTAAAGCTAAAGGAATGATAGATGAGATAACACATTATTTCCATTTACATATCTATGACATTTCAAGAAGATAAATGCAGAGAAGGACATAACTCGGCTCTAAGAAGATGGTACATATAACTGAACCGTGGAGTGCTACCTCCACGCTAATATTATCTATGTTGATCACATAATCCATCCAGATCAAAAGACATTAAATAAATATTTTGCGAAGAAGCCTATGCTAAGCTAATCAACGGGTGTCACCAATGACTGAGAAAATTTGAGGAAGCAAGAGGGATGAGATGAAGGTGAAGTAAGGGCTATTGAAAATGGAAAGAAACTAGCGACAAAGTGAAGAAATGATAAACAGGGTAACGAGCTGTTACTTTTGTGGTTCTGATAACAATTTAGGTTTTATAATAGTAAATATAGAGTTTTGAGTGCGAAACATATAAATACTCATATTCAAAGTGCTATGCATGTAAAATCACCTAAAAATAAATATTTTGTGAGATTAAAAGTACGATACATTGTTACAATTTTTAAACCCTTTTAAGGCATGTACCATTAGCTATAGCACCCTAAGTTGCAAAAGCCATTTTAGATAATAATCACATAAAAATTCATAAGCTTTAGCTAATAGCAAGGGAATCATAAGACCTTAAACTAAAAGTTATGCAAATTTATCATGTTTTCAAACGTTGTGGCAAAACCATCTGGTTGAACTCCTTGATTTTTAATCTTAACGGACTCAAGAACTCACCAAAATGCCCTAACAAGTTGAGGCACGATGAAGCAAGAACAAAGGATCTCGCACACCATGCAAGCAAGAGTGTTGCTTAACGAATCAACTCATGTTAAGGGGAAGAAAATGAGAAGCACCTTGCCATGATTGAAGAGATGGAAGTTCATGATTCAAGAAACTGGATATGAGCTATTTTTTTAATCTGAAAATTTGATGGCTTGATATGAAAAAAGCAACAAGATTCAGGAACAGGGAAATGCATAGAAAACATTCTCAGTAAATCATAGGTGCAAGAGGTTAAAGATCTAGTGCTAAATCTCGTTAAGATGACTGGGAGACAAATGACTAAATATCCAATAAAAGAGATGGCAGTAAATATGATAACAAGAATGAAAATATTTAATTACGCCAAAACATGCATGCTCTGGGAAGCACGGGCACCACGAAACAGGAGTTCTGACACATGTCGAACACGAGCATGGGTTCGATACGGGTAGATACGTATCTGACACACCCAAAAACACATTAGAGACTTCTTGGCATTTGACATTGCATCGAGCAAGGAAGCGGAACATGGGAACTTAAACGTGAGCTTGTCTTAGCCTTGTGTCAAAACAGAAAATCAAGCGGCAACTCAAAATTGAAGCCATAGAGTTCTTGAGCAGTCCTCAGAAGCTCTCCAACATTCTCGAACAATCCTTAGTTTCCATCTAAGCCTTATGTCGAGCAGGCCGCATGATGAGGTCATCCAGTCGCCCTGCGTCGAAGTAGCTCGAAACTAGATAATTGAAGCCAACGGTGAGGTCATCAAGCAGCTCTAACAGAAGCAATCTCGTCGTCGACGATCCAGCCTAGAGTTCCTAGGTTCCCACCTATATGAATATTGAACCAAGTGCGATGAAGGTTTTTTATTTTAATCTAGAAGGATTCCTTTAATTACTATAGGATTTTCACTTTTAGGGGATGTTTGGCTACACCCAAGATTTAACAAATAAGATTTAATAGTTCCTGTAATTCGGATTTATCACTATAAAGTTTCATTAATATTTGCATATTTTGTTTTGTGATATTTCTATTATTGTGAAAAATGACGGCAAAAAAGCGAAAACCAGATCGAGAAAAATTCGCAAAACAGAAAACAGTGAAACACACAGATTTACGTGGTTCGACAAATTGTCTGTGTCCACGGAGTTGCAGAAGATTTTATTAGCTTGAGGAATTACACTCGTCGATAACCTCGACGATTACAAGAAAATACTTTTTCTCTCTCCTCTGATCCTCTCCCTCTGTCTCTCTTTACTTGAGAGCTTCAAATCGAAGCACACCAGAAGAAGAACCTTGAAAGTTACCAATGCCGAAGAGGAAGTCTGAGAAACCATATCCCGAGAGAGATAACAAAGGAAGCTAGCATGTTTTTTTATTTATTTCATCATGTCATTAGGCCTATTAGGAAATTAATCAAATAATTAATGAAGTTCATTAATTATTTCATTTTCTCTTCTGCAGCAAATCGTAGAAGAAATTAAGAACAATTAATTTCGAATATCAAATCCAATTTGCTGTCAAACATGAGAAAATGTAAATTTGAACAGTCGACCGGTTTTCATATTCATAAAATATTAAAATATGCATTTATATTAATAAATTATTAAATATAAAAAATGTCTATGTTGTATCGGTCCTACTTTTACAATTATGTCGTGCCGTCACATCATGTCATGTGAAGTATGTGTCCATGCGTTTGTGCCCATGCTTCATAGAGGATGCTACAAAATGTGCGTCTCACTTCACTTGAACATGCGCAAAGAATGGCATCGAAAAATCCAGTTAGCAATGATTCTAAATAAATTTCATGCAATAAGATGGAAAATAGAGGTTTTTAGTATTACAGGTCACTCAAACCTTTACCTTTTCATTTGCATTTAATCGGACAATGAAAAAGTTAAAATTCAGGAAATTAAAGACAATATACTCTTAGTGCTTGTGACCAAGCAGCTCTAAACGAAGTGTTTGCACCTCTTTCCAGGAACTAACACAAATTGAGATCAACATGTTTAATCCATGAGAAAAAAATAATAGTTGAACAAAATATCAAAATTCTTAAATTAATATGCGGATCAAGGAACATTAAGGAATTTTTTTTGAAAAATAGCATGTTACCTTGGGGAACGAGATATATCCTCTGTAAATCTCCAAACTTAGAGAGGATTTGGCGAAGGCTAGCCGGATCCATGTGGGGTGGAACCCGACTGAAGTAGCAGATACCGCGCTTCTCTGTCGAACTAATAAGATCTTTTCGTGATCTTTTCTTCTTCCTGACATGAATGTCCTCACCGTGCTCGTTTGATTCAATTACATCTTCAGAGCTACAATAGCTAGTTTCTTCCATGCTGGTTTATGATGGGATATCTTGGTATTTCCACAAAAGATTTCCGAGAATAGTAATTGAACTGTTTCGTTCTCGTTGACGAAATAGGCGACGCCGGCGAGATGGTTAAACTGTCGCAAAGGACAGAGGATAGTGCAGAAGATGGGAAAGAGAAAGTAGGGGATCGATTTTGTGAAATCTAAACAAGTGACAGTGGTGGTTGAATACTAGAGATGTCGCAGCTGGCGCGCAGAAACTTCGAGCAACGGAAGGGTGCCGCGTTCTTTGGTCGTGTATTTTCGCAGGTTCCGGCGTCTCCAGTCGGACTAAACCAATTTTTTCCACTATAAGGGCTACCTTCGTCGGCGACTCGGCTTCCTGGCTTCTCTTTCGGCAACAGCTTAGACCACGCGAGAGAAGAGAAAGGACGCGAGGAGGAAGCGGGAGAAAGGGGGAGAAACACCACACGTACCTTGCTCAGCGGTTTCAGGTAGAATCGGTGCAAAAGGAGGAGAAATATGAGAGTTTCGGTGGTCTTTGCACGCCTCAATCCCGTTGTTGTGGCCCTTAGCGCGACTGTATGGGGGTAGGAGAAGGAGGTGAGGGTTTCCGGCCAAATGGTAGAGGGTTTTGGGAGGTGGACGCGGGTAGTGCCCGGGGTCTTGGAGATGGAAGAAAAAAAAGAGAGGGTTAGGGGTCTATATTAATTTTAAATAATTTGATTTATTTAAAAAAAATCTTTAATTATTATATATCGGATAGTTGTGCAAAAAATAATTAATTAATATAATATTATGATAAATAATTCCTTTATAATTAATTAAAAATTTTAAATTATTTGACAATCTCTTGTTATTTGGTGGGTGATAAGTCATGATGCTAGTATAATCACATCTTGGTTTTATTCTTAACTGAGAAAGTGAATAGTTTTAATCGAGCGACACCCTTGAAGATATTATTAAAATTCAAGATGACATGGGGTTCTAAAAACTAGCCAAGTTGAGATATGAGTCTTTGATGTGTGTTCCCCCAAACTAATTTGTTTGAATACTTAAAATAAGTTGAGGCCTAAGTTCATGTTGGTGCTTTTATGGCATATTTAAGACTCATGTGAATTCCAACTAAGATTAGATGGCATACTCCCTAAGAAGTTTACCATGATGTTTCTGGGATTTTGTCATTTTAAGTGTTCTTCTTTAAGTTTTTAGAGTTTATTTATTTATTTTTTTCAAGTGGTCAAAGTTCAGATAAACCACTTATACACGTGCAATGAAAAATATACAAAAAGGGACCAAATTCTAAAGCTGAGATTAAACAAAAAATTGAGAAAAAAAAGGGTAACACTTTGACTGAATATAAAAAATGCAATCGTAGAAACAAAAATAAAGATGCACATTTTTTTTATAAATAATAACATGGTTGAATAATAATGAACATGCAAATAAACAAACAAAGAAGATACAATTCATACATAAACTCTAAGTATTTCAAATAAAGTTCTCTCATGAAGTCAAAAAATATTTACTCATTTCCATGATAACAACAATAAAAACTTGTTCAAAATTATGGTGATGCAAATCGGTCAATCACACTTGCATACTTGTCGATCAATGTATTATGAGTCTGCATATGGATCCCACAAGAAAGTTGTCAAAATATCAGGCACGCTAGCCCCTCTAGATAGTGTCACAGGCATGCAACATAGAGACGCAGGTGCGTGTCAAGGGCAGTGTGGGCTAGAATTCCTTTTTTTGAATTAGCCTTTGGTGCGTCGGTTTTGGGCGCAACACCACCGGGCTAGAATTCACTCTTTTCCATTTTTTGCTCCCCAATTCGCCTATTTTCTTCTCCCGAGTGACTTAATCCCTTAAAACCTATAAAACACAAAAAAAAATACATTTCTCAAGTGCAATGTTGTCATGAATATGCAATAAAGCATGTATTTTTGTTAGGGAAAATCTCACGCATTTCATCCACATTTGGTTTCTAATTATGTCGGGTCGACTACCTCCGCGAAACAAATAGACATAGGATTTTAATAGTTTTGTAAGAACAATCTATGAAGTTTTAATCACACTTTCTCCATCTATCTATGAATTTCCTACATATTTATCAATATATTCATTTTGTAGTCATTCCGCTCCTTTGATAATTTCGTTGATGTCATTTTATATACACCTTTTTGTTGATAGGTTAATGTATACTTGAGATATTGTGATTCACCTTCTGCCTTATTGCCTAATTTTTCTTTGAAGTTTTGGTATTACCCTATTGAAATGATGACGCTGGTTTCTTAGCACTCCATTTCACTAGATATAGAAATATAAGCAATACTTCTATAATCGAAAGCTTTTTCTAGTATTCCTCAACATGTAGTTAACTAAATGAGCATATTCCTTTTGAGAGTTGATCTTTATCCCATAAAAAAATACATAATAACTTTTGTTCTTTGGTTATATATGTGATGGATTTATACTGCCTTTTTCGCGGATAAGCTTCTAATGCGGTTTGGTTTGATTTTTTTTTGGTATATGGTATTGATCTATCTCACGAAAACCATCTTATAAAAAGAATCACCCCATTCCTCTCTTTTTTTCAAAGTTTGTTTTATATTCTTCCCTTCTATTTTTTTCGATTGTTTTAATGATTGAGGAAAGCAGGTTTTTGTGAAGAGAGGAATTGCAGTCAAAACTAAACAAGTTGACAGCTTCGAGTTTAAAAAAAAGACAAAAAATAGTCGTCTCAAGAAGTACAACGCTCAAAAGAAAACTTAAAAAATTTTATTTATCCAACATAAATATTGTATGAATAATTGATTATTCTTAGGCAAATAATTCATATAAATATGTAGAAGCTTGCATATCATTTTATATTATGATTATATTTTTTTATGTTTTCATTAATACATTGATTGTTGTAATTTGTATCATCATTTACTAAATTGCACCACAAGATGCTATTTATCTTATATGTTCATATTTATGATTTCATGTTAGTTGTATGAACTTCTTGAGCACAGCACACTTTCATTTTATTGCGGGGTGAGCATACAAGAGTGTTTAGCTAATCAAAAAAGTCATAAATGTGAAGTTGATTTCATCAGGAAAACAATATATGCACATATAAACATAATTTGAGCCGGGTTTAGGTTGTCAATGCACATAAATACTAATCTTCGTTCTAACTATTATTGCACAACAAATGTTGAATTTTGGAAGAATTGATTACTTCAATATCATCAAAGGAAATCTTGATGTATACTATTATACGTCATCATTAATTATTGTCCTAATTGCTTAGTTTGCATCAAGTAAATACTAATATATAAACTTTTGTTGTTCATTTGACTTGTAGTACCAGAGGCAACAATATTTACTCTTAGAAGAGGTTGTGCGAAAATATTAGCAGCCACTCTACCTTTTTTATAGATTGAAAAGGTTATAGTCATACACTTCAATTACTTGGAACTTATTGTATGGAACAAAGACACTGCGATTTATAATGGTTTATTCAAGAGATGTAAACTTTAAATCATTATAAATTAGCATGACACATAGAATAAGATGATTAACATAAAAGGCATTCACTATAGATCATATAGAACAAGTTTGATGGAGAATGACAACTTCGCCTCACTTAGCAATTTGTGGATGTTCCCTTTTACATGGTAATAAGTAGGAGTTAAAATTATTATGAATGATTGTTGCATGACAAACCATCGTAACTTCTTAATGAGAAATCATTTTCTATCATAATTGATGTAGAGGCGAGATGCGACTCATTGTGAAAAAAGATTCTTATAATTAGTTCTTTGGTAGATAATCAATTAAATGAATTTATAATAGGCGAAGAATTACCATGACATACAACAGAGAGGGGTTCAATTGGGTGTGTCTTAAAATATCTTAAATTAAACTTAATTAATTTTATTATGTAGAAAACTTGTTCTGTGAACATGATAAAACAATATGCATGACTAATCACAACAAGTGCATGAACAAAAAAAATGACATTTGGGCATGAGATTTTTATCTGGTTCAACAAACCTCAAACCTACATCCACGATCAACCAAACTTTTGACTAGGATTTCATTCAACCATGAATATGCAAACTACTTTTCACTGTGTAGTTAAGGACCCCTCGCAATAAAAGCACATTTGTTTCTTTCTTACAATGACAAGTATTACTATTAAAACTACACTTTTAGACAATGAATTAACACAAGCTCATCACAAAAAATATAAAATAAAAAAGATAAATATTAGGGAAGATAGGTAATAAAAAAAAATTGAAATGTATATTCAACACATTTAATGATATAAATTAAGTCAAATAACTCCATAGTAGGGGCAACCAAATCATGCTAAAATTGGATCATAAGATTAGTGAACAA
The DNA here is from genome assembly GCA_002079205.1 of Phalaenopsis hybrid cultivar. NCBI lineage: Eukaryota > Viridiplantae > Streptophyta > Magnoliopsida > Asparagales > Orchidaceae > Phalaenopsis > Phalaenopsis hybrid cultivar. Next base: position 283,156 of record JXCR01146276.1, read on the forward strand.
GTTTATGTAAGACTTCCATATTTCAATTAAAAATTGGAAGGAGAATCATAAAGAAATATATTTTAAATTTAATTAATCAAAGGATGAAATAAATTTTGGCAAGTAAGTAAAACTATGCCAATTTGATTAGTTATGTATGAGGGGAGAGCAAACCTTTTATAAAATACAACATTTTATAAGGAAAGTATTTATGGAACTTAATTATAAATATATGAAAAAAATTTGAATTTAAGATAATCTAAATTTGATATATATATATATATNTTAAATCTTGCCCCAATCCTTAACATCTAATGGCTATGTGATTAGGGTTGCCAAAATGACTCTTTGTTTGTGAACAGCTCGTGTTCGGCTCGCTAAACAAACGAGCCAAATACAAACACACTTTTTGAGCTTGAAATATAAACGAGCCGAGCTCGTGTTCGACTCGTTTACACCCCTATATGTAGATTGATACAACTGAACGAGAAGTGGAGGGAAATGACATTTTCAACAAATTGAAAGGCAAAATTCCAATAGCTCTTATAAAATTGAGAAAATAAAAATAAAAGGTTTTAAAAGTGTAGTATTCAATAGTACCAGGCATGGCCCAAAGCAGCATGCAAAACCAATGAAACATGTATTTTTTATGTTAACATTACCCAAATCTTTCATATCATATACAAAAAAAAAACTTGATTTTAATTTTAAAAGGTGAAATACAGGTGGTCATGCACAAGTAAGGTGGCATGAATGTGAAATTTGAAGTGTAGGTGTTAGAAATGTAAAACGATTTGTATTTAGTGGTATGTATTTAAATTTTCTTTAAAAGAAATAAAAATTGAATTGTACAGCAAAATTTATAAAAAAAACAAGTTTATAAATGTCAAAGGCAGTCAGAATAGTCTGTTGAATCCTAATTAATTAGTTGCCCATTTAGGCATAAGTTATGTCTTACAAACATCATGAGGCCTTGTGGGAATTTATTTACAATGTTTTATATTCATAGGAGTGGACTCCACCCTCAAAATGCACGACGTATCATTAAAAATAAAAGAATCTTGTAAAAGGCCTTGGCGAGACCATGTAGAAATTCAGTTCAGTTGCTCTCTTCTAACAACAACGCTCGAAAGGACAATATTTTCATTAAGTATCATGTCCCTTTTGGCCTTTTTCTCCAGTACAATCCTGAATGCTTGCGACATACGTTCCCCGCTTTAGTTGCCCGATCACAAGTCTGAGGGTCGACCTTACGATATTAAGAGCCGAGCCCCGGGCAACCGACTCCTTTGAACTTGTGATTTGTTGGCTAGCTCGATAAGTGTGGCCTACTTCAATCATACATACATTAGTTGTAGTAGTTTGGCCTTAGAGTTTGGTCAACCTTGTGTGCCCACTGCCTTTGAAGCTTCTTTGGCTCTTCAATGCCTAGTCATACCTTGAAGTCTACGTGCAGTGATCACTGGGTCGCTTAAAGAAGCATTTCGATCACCCATCCTTATTTAATCGCTCATTAGTCTCATCACCACTTGGGAAGCACATCTTTTTTTATGTACATATTTAGTTTCCCGATTCTATCGAATCTTCGGAAGTGGTGTTACAATAAGAGTAAGAGAATTAGTAGATTCAATAATTATTTCTTAAATCGGTAATAAATATTTAAAGCTTCAAATACTCCCTTGAGTTCTATAAATAGTTTAACATGACTTTATCTTAATTTCATGGAGCTCTAGTTCATATGTCTGATTTTGTTCTCCTTACAGAAATTTTGACTGATGGAGAATCTTATTCGGGCTTGTTTGGTAAGCGTGCGTGAGGTTGCAGGTTGGAAGTAGAAGTGGGATGTTCCGTTGATGGACCAATAAGGGTCTTGTTGAGCAATTCTAGAGGGCTTCGCTAATGCCAACGGTTGTGATGATCCTTCACCGTCCCAACAAGGATCCTTCACAGTGGTCCTCGAAGGCACCGTCCTGGCGTTTGATGATTACGATCCATTAGTTAACTGTCTGGTGTCTCCTGTGCGGCCTTAGAGGATACTCCTCACATTTCAGAGATGTGGCTAACATAGACTATAAGTTTTTATCTAGCTTTTCATGTACAAAACATACATGTTCATCTCAAAACTTACATCGAAATATCATATGGATTTGGACTCTGGAGCAAGGGTAGCGAGGTTAAAGATTTCTTCATCCGCTTGAAAGCTTGTTCACAATCATTTGTCCAGATAATTCCTTTGTTATTTCGTAGGGTCTTGAAGAATGCCGCACATTTGTCACCTTATTTAGAGATGAACCGGCTTAATCCTGCGATTTGGCTTGTCAGCTTCTGCAATACTTTGATATTGTGGGGGTGATGGCATGTCTATGAGAGCCTTAATCTTCTTTGGGTTGGCTATGACTCCTTTTTGGGTTAGCAAAAAGCAAAAGAATTTTCTGATCTCCACTCCAAAAGTACACTTGAGGGTGTTTAGTTTTATGATATATTTTTTGAGTAATTCAAAGGCTTCTTTGGGGTATTTTATATGTTATTATGGTGACATACCTTTTATTAATACATCATCGACAAAGACTCATCATTTTTTCCTTTTTGATTTGGAAAAAAATACATCTATCATATGATGGTAAGTCGCATTAGCATTCTTAAGCTTGAAGGGCATTATCTAATAGCAAAACACTCCCTCCTGTATGATGAACACAATCTTCTCAACATCAGTCAGATGCAACTTTATTTGATAGTAACCTAAGAATACATCAAGAAAATAAATAATGGGGCGCCCAACCATATATTTCTAAAGTGCATTGATCCAGAGGAGGCTGTAGCTTTTGTTTGGGTAAGCTACATTCAAGTTTTGTTTTTTAGAAATAGATGCCCATAAGCCACTTTTTTGTTCTCTTGCAAACCAAAACCACATTTGCTACCAATATTGGTATTGCACCTCTCTGATATATCCTGCTTCTAGCAGGTTTTGAACTTCTTCCTTGATTGGTTCAGCTAGGGATAAAGCCCATTAGCTTATTTTCTAATTTATTGGTTGGGCTGAAGGGTTGACGCTGACACAATGACAAGTCACTACTATGAAAACTTTTGACATCTACTCAGCTAATCAAGCAAATACATCACAATATTCCCGAAGAGTCCGAGCTTGAGTTTCTTTATACCTTGCATCAAAAGTGACACTTAGTAGAAAAAACTTACTTTTATTATAGTAGAAAATACTTACTTTTATTATCAAGGTCAGCAAAGATTTCCTCAATCGCCTTGTTAGTTTCTAGGCTACTCCCTCATTGTGTATCTATCTCTAGTGACTCCTAGTGTATGCTGCTAACGACTCACAAGTAGCAAGTGCATGATTGCACTAAATCTCCTCATACAGTGATGAATTTTCCAACACTTGAAAATTTTATTACCATCTGTTAGGTCGAGACTGTTGCTTTAAAGTTGCTCAATAAAAATTGACTTATAATAGCATTGTAGGTCACAAGTGAATCTACTACGATGAAATCAGCCATAACATTAAATTGAATGTCACCCTCTCCCCAGACGATAGGTAATGGTAGAAACCCCAAGGTTTCCTTCTTTTCCATAGAGTATAATAGTCTGAATGTAGCCATTAGGCGCCCAGATTATAGACCTATTTTATCAAATATTGGTTTAAACGTGATTTGATGAGCTGTCGGTGTCGATGAGAATGCTCCTATTTGAATTTTTTTTATTAGGGTCATAACGACAATCACATCATTGTAGGGGTTATCCTTAGAAGGTAGATCTTCATCTGTAAATGTGATGGGCGGATGTTGTAGAACTATTCATAAAGATAAGTTACCCACGCATTGCTTGCCCAAGCAAAATCTTTTTACTTGTTCGTCATGAGGCCTCTACTCTGCCTCCTCCCAAGATCACTAGAGCCTTTCCTGAAAATGATTGGCTCACATGGTCGTGATGAATCAGCTCAAATCAACTCCTCAATTAGGGCCCAAAGACGTTGACATTCTTTTGTATCATGTATGTTGGTTTGATGGTAGGCACAATACTTTTTTTGGATCAAGAGCATATGGCCCCGACCTTCATGGGAGTGGGGTTTTGGTAGTATTGCTTATTCTGTATGGCTACCACAACATTCACCATTAAGACTCTCAATAAAGTGAGTTGAGGGAGTTAGTGAATCAGTGGCAGTGGTCTTTCTGGATAGTGATATGTTTGTCGCTCTCGATATTGCGTTCTTCCTTCATCTAGATGTGTCATTTTCTTTAGAGTGTAAGCTGCCTGGTGCGATTGGGAATGATAGTCTTTATATCGAGGGGGTGTTCGCAGGCACGGTGGATGGCTAAGCCTCCAATTACTCTCACAAGAACTCTCTTTTGAGGGATATGGTTGTGATTATCCGGATCTCCAAGAGATTGTGGGTAAGTTGTATTCCTCTGCTAAGTTGTGATCGTTAGTGAGCTCCAATAATTATGCTAGTATCATGGGTTGTTGTAGTCACAAGGCATACCAAAAAACACCTTTTCTCTGCCCCTGAGGGAGGACAGTGTCTGTGACCGTGAGCTCCAAATCTTGTACTTCCAATATTTTCCTCTAGAATCAGATAGTGAATACGTGCAATGATTCTTCATGTTCTTGTCACAACTATAACAAAACCTAAGAATTCTTTCGGGGTTCTATGCACTGACAAATGTGTCATGAACATTCTTTTGAACTCAGTAAATGAAGTGATTATTTCAGGTAGTAGGCTATTGAACCACTGAAGCGCAGACTCCTTGAAAGTAAAAAACAAAAAGTCGACACTTCAATGCGATGTTCGTCTTGAGTAGGCACATAATAGACTCAAGAGGTGACGTGATTGATCGAGTCATCCTTTACTCGGTACGATTCTAGAGTTGGGATCTTGACTCGTTCAGACATTTCATTTTTAGAGATTCATCAAGGGAAAGTGTTATCAGAGGCCGGTCATCGTGTGCATGTGTACCTCATTTTGCCTCAATCTTGAAGCACATGATCCGACACTGTTGGATGATACATCTTATTACTCACACATGCCAACAAGGAGGGATCCCTCTCTGCATTCAAGATAAATCTCCGACATTCAAGAACCACCGATTGTAGTACTAGTTTTGTTCCTCGCTAGAGTGTCTCCCTATTTATTTCTCATTTGACCCTTAAATTCTTGGATCTGCTAGTTCACAAAGTCCCTGGTGCACTCCATGTTACTTGCATTCTCATGGATATTTTCTTCCTCTTATGCAGCTCATCTTCTTGTTTACAATATGACTTTATGCTCAGCACACCATTCAAGGGTGTTGAACTTAGATTCATCCTTGAGCTACACCTATGGTATAGAACACATATTGAAGAAGATCAAATAAGAATTCATTGAGAAAAGACAAAAAAAATTAAGTTAATTGATAGAGATTCCTTAATAGAGTAATATAATGTTGCAAACAATATCTCATATTTGTAGGAGTTGACATCACCCTGAAAAGATATAGCATATCATTTAAATAAAAAATTCCACCTAAAGGTCCGAGTGAGACCTTGTATAATTTCAGTTGAATCACTCGTGCTAATTGTAACACTTGAAAGTACAACACCTTCATGAAATATCATGCCCCTTTCAGGCTTTATCTCAAGTACGATCCTGGTTGTTTGTGTCATCCATTCCGAGTTTTAAGCTACCCGATCACGAGTCTAAGTGTCGATCTTGTGATATCAAACATCGGCTATGTCGATCTTGTGATATCAAACATCGGCTCCTAGGTAACTGATTCCTTTAAACTTGTCATATGTTGACTGGCTTGATAAGTGCAATCTATATCAATCATCCATACATTAGTTGTAGTTGCTTGGCCTTGAGATTTGCTCTGCCCTAGAATAGTCAGCCTTAGGTGCTTGCAACCTATCACACTTCTTTGGCTTTTCAATGTTTGACGGTCATCTCTTAAAGTCTGTTTGTCGCAATACTTGGACCACGAGAGAAGTCTTTTAGATTACCCATCTTTATTTGATCAAATCGACTGATCTTGTCACCATTTAGCAATCACCTTTTCTCATGTGTGTGCGTAATTTTGATATTCTCGAAATGTGAAATTCAATATAACAACTATTTAAATCATTTAATTTCTAATTTTATTATTGATAGGTTCATACTAAACAATTTTCAGAGTTCTTATATAAATGTATAAAATTGTTTATAGAAGATAAAATATTTATTTTATAATAAATATAAACATATAATATATAAAATATTTCTTGTGAGTTTTCATTTGATTAATCGATGTTAATCAATCAACATGAATTAATATCAACAAATTTTAACACAATTTTTAAAACAGTTATGAGTCGCTCCCAAACATGGATAAAAATAAAAAGGTCCCCCTTTGCATGCAGACTTCCAGTAATATCCCTCCACGTGGAGGTTATTATGAGGTTATTGATGTAAAACTACAGAGGTTACTGTGGGATTACTGGGGGTTATTGCGGGGGTTATTGCAGAGGGTTATTGAAATGAAACCGCGGAAGTTATTGAGAAGTTATTGAGAACTTATTACAACATTATTGAAATTAATGCCCCAATAACTCCTGAATAACCTCTCAATAACCTTCACGATTCCACTCCAATAACCTCCGTTGTTCCACTTTAATTTCTTTTAGGTGGGCTCGATATAACACACATGACGACATATTATAAGAGTACGCACGTAGAACTACATATTTACTCCGTATGAAAAATTTTCTCCTAATACAGAGCTCAAAGCTCATAATTCGAAGGATCCAGAGAGCTCAGAGCTCGTGTGAAAAAAAAAAAACACTAGGTATTTGATCAATGCGTTAAAGTAATATGTAATAATACCACCAAGTTAACTAATAATAATAATAATAATAATAATAATAATAATAATAATAATAATAATAATAATAAAGGGAGATTTACATACATGCCACTCAATTCCTATGCATTTACAAATCTAACCAAAACTACAAATCAATTTTTTAGATACATGCCATCATTATCAATGCATGAAAACTTGTATTACTTCCTAAGTTAAAAAATGAAATGGTGATATGTTTTTATGTTATATCAAAGATTTGGGTGGTATAAATGTTAAAAAATAAATAAATAAAGTACTAGTTTTCGATATGAAAATACATAGGAATTAGGTGCTGTGTATGTAAAATGCCCCAAACAAAGGAGGAGAGATGCATGCGGTGTCCGATCCTGACCATAGATCACAGTGATCTATGGTCAGGACCGCATGCGGTGTCCGATCCTGACCGTAAATCACGGTAATCTACGGTCAGGATTATTTCATTTTTTTTTTTAATTTAGGTGGGGTCTACCGAAATACATCCTGACCTGATTTACAGTCAGGAGTGTGCGGTGTCCGATCCGTATGGAATAATTTTTCCAAACAAAGAGGCCGCGACCATTCTTTTCAGAATGTAAGAGCACGCCAAATGTAAGTAATATTACATATAGAATAGCAAAAGTCATCAAATGAACAAAAATACTTACAACAAGATGCTGACATAAATAATAATCCATGTTGTTATTTGTCCTAAACATCATCAGGACAAAACAAATAACAAACCCTTCGCCAAAATCTGACCAAATACAATCTTCAGCCAACTAAAAACCATCTCAACAAGACAAGGTAGGAAAATACACATGAAGTTACAAGAANGTATTTGTTCGTTCGTGTTCGGCTCGTTTTGACTCGAAATACTACTAATCAATTATATATATATCTTTGATGAGTAATATGTTTTAAAAATTTGATTGACTGCAAGGCTACAAAGATTTATAATCAATTAAAAATATTAATGAAGAAAATTGAATAAAAATTATTAAAATAGATTCAAATGATGTTTTAAATCTTGCCCCAATCATTAACTTCTTATGACTACTTGATTAGGGTTGTTAAAATAACTCTTTGTTCATGAATAGCTCGTGTTCGACCCGATAAGCAAACGAGTCCAACACAAACACACTTTTTGAGCTCGAAATATAAACGAGCCGAACAGGAGCTGAGCCTGGGCTCGCTCGTGTTCGGCTCGTTTACACCTTTACTTAGAAGAGGTTGTGTGAAAATATTAGAAGCCACTCTACATATTTTATAGATTGAAAAGGTTATAGTCATACACTTCAGTTACTTGGAACTTATTGTATGGAAAAATAATGAAAAATATTAAGTGTTCCACTGACAAATTGTTAGGAAACAAAATCTCATCTCACAATAATCAAATTTTAGACTCATTATTAAGATCATCTATTGTAGTTCTTTTATGCAGGCTCATGGGTTCCAATAAGAGCATTGCATTTGAATGTTATAAAATAAGAAATTGGAGCTAAAAAAATAGATATTACTGAGAGATATTTAAGTGCTCATAGTTATTATAAATTCACATAAACAATCACAACACAAAGACATTGCGATTTATAATGGTTTATTCAAGAGATGTAAACTTCAAATCATTATAAATTAAGTATGACACATAGAATAAGATGATTAACATAGAAGGCATTCACTATAGATCATATAGAACAAGTTTGATGGAGAAAGACAACTTCACCTCACTTAGCAATTTGTGGATGTTCCCTTTTACATGATAATAAGTAGGCGTTAAAATTATTATGAATGATTGTTGCTTGACAAACCATCGTAACTTCTTAATGAGAAATCATTTTCTATCATAATTGATGTAGATGTGGGATAAGACTCATTATGAAAAAAGATTCTTATAATTAATTCATTGGTAGATAATGAATTAAATGAATTTATAATAGGCGAAGAATTACCATGACATACAAGAGAGAGGGGTTCAGTTGGGTGGGTCTTAAAATATCTTAAATTAAACTTAATTAATTTTATTATGTAGAAAACTTGTTATGTGAACGTGATAAAACAATATGCATGACTAATCACAACAAGTGCATGAACAAAAAAAATGGCATTTGGGCATAAGATTTTTATCTGGTTCAACAAACCTCAAACCTACATCCACGATCAACCAAACTTTCGACTAGGATTTCATTCAACCATGAATGTCTAAACTACTTTTCATTGTGTAGTTAAGGACCCCTCGCAATAAAAACACATTTGTTTCTTTCTTACAATGACAAGTATTACTATTAAAACTACACTCTTCGACAATGAATTAACACAAGCTCATCACAAAAAAATATAAAATAAAAAAAAAAATATTGGGAAAGATAGGTAATCCAAAAAAAAAATGAAATGTATATTCAACACATTTAATGATATAAATTAAGTCAAATAACTCCATAGTAGGGGCATCCAAATCATGCTAAAATTGGATCATAGGATTAGTGAGCAAGTTTATGTAAGACTTCCATATTTCAATTCAAAATTGGAAGAAGAATCATAAAGGAAATATATTTTAATTTTAATTAATCAAAGGATGAGATTAATTTTGGCAAATAAGTAAAACTATGCCAAATTGATTGGTTATGTATGAGGGGAGAGCAAACCTTTTATAAAATATAACATTTTATAAGGAAAGTATTTATGGAACTTAATTATAAATATATGAAAAAAAATTTGAATTTTAAAAGATATATATATTTGTAAATATGTTTAAACTATAATAAATAATTTTATAAATTAACTCTACAATATTTGACAAGTTATCATGAAGAATATATTAGAAAAAAAATATTCAAAAAATGAATTTGAACTTACATGCATAATTGAGAAAATTCACATGACATAAATTTATTAAATACTCAAGATCAAATCAAACAAATAAGGGCATGAAAATTTTGGCCATGTAAAAGATTTTCATGATAGAATCATTATGGATTATTCAGGGGAGAGAAAACCCAAATTAAAATATTTTAAAAAGATAATCCAAATAATTAGATGATTGTGTAATTAAGTAACTGATTAATTAATAGACCGCGATTATGTATCATGAATGCATATAGCTAATGAAGCTAACTTAATATGCATATGGATAATACATGAATTAATTCACTTGTTAAACTAATAATCCAAAATCAATTAATATAATGATTTAATTAATTGAAAGGAAAATTAATTTGGTATTCAAAGAAGTTAAATAAAACATGGAGAAAATTTATAAAATAAATTTGCATGTATTTTTTAGTTTGAATAATTTTATCTATCAATTTATGCAAAATCAGTGCATCATACCAAAAGAATCAATTTAATTTCTAATATGATTGATTAAAATGGTTGATTGAACTGAGCTTGATGTTCTACTTGAACTATTTACAATGCAATCATCAAAATCATGCACATGCACATTCGCTATCATCGAAATCTAAAATGCTAAAACGTATGACTCATGAGGCAAATAATATAAACCAAGCAAGGGATGATGAGACTAGTTGATTGTACTGGATCAACATGCTAAAGTTCGGGTGAAATGGCTGACCTGATTTTGTACTCAACAAAACAATTTAGAAAATTTTATTAGCGAAATTATCGGGTTGGAATTGTTAATATTCGCATATCTTTTTATGCATTTGATCATAGGATTAACATTTTAGAATGGTTGGCTCATGTGTTAGTGCTTTCGAACAATACATTTACACATTTACCTTGGCTAAAATAACCCAAGTATTTGTACAAACATCTATCTTTTGCCACTTTAAGCCAACAATATAAAAATTCTAAATATTTGCAATTTGAAAATTGCAAAACACATCTAGTCTTTAGAAAAAAAAGCCAAAGGGAAAAAAGAGAGACAATTAGTGCTAGGATTTCAAAACCATCAATTTCTATAAAGGATATTTAGACATGTACCACTGAATTTTTATATATTTACATCTCGGTTATTTAAACTTTACTTTTATATTTATACCACACTAATCTTTCATATCACATTAAAAAGTTAAGAAAAGATAATTATTTCAACTTTAAAAATTTAGTACACATTTTAATGAGTAGACAAGATGACATAAATCTATACATATATTGAATTTTGATTTTCTGTGAATCATAACTCAGGAGTTAGAGCGTAATATATGAGAGAGAGAGAGAGAGAGATGTATAACAATGAACAATAATTATTCTTATCGATTAGCATTTTCTCTTAAAATAATCCTCTCGATATAGATGTAAGGGCACGATATGAGAAGTTACATGTTTGCCCAAAATTTCTTCAGGGCATTATATGATATTATAGGTAATTTACATGCATGGTCCTACTACTTGGCTACACTGACTTGATCGGTTGAGCATGATAGGCTTCGGTTGGACAAGACTTACTTGGTCAATTGATCTTATTTGACTTTGGGTCAGCAGGACTAAGTTTGGTTAGCCAGCTATTGCGGATCAGCTGAGCTAAACTCACCATCAACCACTGATCCCTGTACGAGAAGCTTCCTTCAGTACAACGAGATTAGGTTATCGGTATAAGGTGAATCACCGTAAACTCATAGATGAATTATTTATTTACTAGGGGGTCATTTGTGATCCTTGTAGGCTATGTTATTGCATATTATTAACCTCTAACGAAGAACCGCAAGAAAGTTCATCCTTGCTCTGGATGGTTTACACTTAGTTGACATTCAACCCTAGTTAAAAGGATTGCATCTAGTCAAATAGTGTGGGTCGTTTGGTCTTTTGTTAGTAAGCTATCTTTTTGTATTCTGGATTGTTGAATTTCCTTGAGATTATTAAAATTGAAGACCGATAATGAGATTTACAAACACGTAAGAGTTGACTGGCATTCATGCAAAACTTCCTATTTACATTAGAATTCCAAAACATATACACTAATTTTTCAACGATCACTTAATGAAAGGTAAATTATCTTTAATTTCATCATTTAAGAATCATTTTATCAACACACATTAATAAATAACAATGAGTTATTTTCATATATTGTCTTATAAGATAAATAAAATGCAATAAAATCAACTTATTTACTCGACAAGATGTAAATTCACATTTCAAAATCACGTCCAAACAAATTGGGCCCCACATTAATTCTCCCGGTTATATAGTTCTATTTTCCACTTCAGTAATTTAGAGGAAGAAGCAAGCCCCAACTATGCCTGATCCGACGGCCGTAGTCCTCCCATCACGGCGCCTATGAATTTAGGCCACACGATTATCTCTGGCTGTTGACCGTCCGATGACATCTACCGATCCATCTGTCCGTTCAATATTAGAATTTGATTTTCAAAAGCAGAGGGAGAGAGAAAAATTATATAGAGAGAGAGAGAGAGGGGAAGAGGAAGCTTTAGCTACCCCTTCTGCTTCCCCTTCTCAAAAAATTTTCCCGCAGCTTTTACAGAGCAGTGGCGAGAGTAGAAACGGCGGGATAAGGCGAAATTAATCCCGAAAAATTCGTTTTTTTGGTTCTTCGGTGAGCCCCCTTTCATTTGCCGGATCTCCGCCTTGCGATTCTTGTCCGGGTGGCTGGATTTCACCTCCATTCGATCGATTCCCGCCTGCTGCATCCGTGTTCTATCTGGCTGAAAGAATTGAGGGGAAGAGCTTGGATTGATGGGTAAGAGAGGTTGTTCATAGAGGAGGCGGGAAGTTTGTGTTTTGAGGTATAGTTGGCTCTCGCGTTATCCATTTGTTTTGAAATTCAATGGAGCAAGGAATTCAATCGGCTTCACCTACGGCTTCGGATTTGCCTTCAAAGAAGCTGGTTCGGCAGCTGGATTTCACGTCGGCGCACTGCGGGGTTCCGGCGGGGACTCTGCCCCATGAACATCAGCAGTTACAACCGTTGCAGAAGCAGATGAACGCGCCTCCGCTTCCCGTGCCGCGCTCTTCGATTCCCACGTCCATGTGAGCTTCGATGAATTCAAAATTTTTATTTATTTTGATTTTAACGTTAGGTTCAGATTCATTGTTGATAGGTTTTGCGCGCAAATTTTTTTTTGTTATTTTTTCATTTCTAACTATCGTATTTTCTGTATCTATTCTGAATCCGTTTTTGTTTTTGTTCTTACTTTCAATGATTTGGCGGCACATTCTTTGTGATTTTGGTTCCTGGATTTTTGANAAAAATATTCAAAAATGAATTTGAACTTACATGCATAATTGAGAAAATTCACATGACATAAATTTATTACATACTCAAGATCAAATCAAACAAATCAGGGCATGAAAAGATTTTCATGATAGAATCATTATGGATTATTCAGGGGAGAGAAAACCCAAATTAAAATATTTTAAAAAGATAATCCAAATAATTAGATGATTGTGTAATTAAGTAACTGATTAATTAATAGACCGCGATTATGTATCATGAATGCATATAGCTAATGAAGCTAACTTAATATGCATATGGATAATACATGAATTAATTCACTTGTTAAACTAATAATCCAAAATCAATTAATATAATGATTTAATTAATCGAGAGGAAAATTAATTTGGTATTCAAATAAGTTAAATAAAACATGGAGAAAATTTATAAAATAATTTTGCATGTATTTTTTAGTTTGAAGAATTTTATCTGTCAGTTTATGCAAAATCAGTGCATCACACCAAAAGAATCAATTTAATTTCTAGTATGATTGACTAAACTGGTTGATTGAACTGAGCTTGATGTTCTACTTGAACTATTTACAATGCAATCATCAAAATCATGCACATGCACATTCGCTATCATCGAAATCTAAAATGTTAAAACATAAGATTCATGAGGCAAATAATATAAACCAAGCAAGGGATGATGAGGCTAGTTGATTGTACTGGGATCAACATGCTAAAGTTTGAGTGACACGGCTGACCTGATTCTGTACTCAGCATAACAATTTAGAAAATTTTATTAGCGAAATTATCGGGTTGGAATTGTTAATATTCGCATATCTTTTTATGCATTTGATCATAGGCAATTGTTGCATTAACATTTTAGAATGGTTGGCTCATGTGTTAGTGCTTTCGAACAATACATTTACACATTTACCTTGGCTCAAATAACCCAAGTATTTATGCAAACATCTATCTTTTGCCACTTTAAGCCAACAATATAAACATTCTAAATATTTGCAATTTGAAAAATGCAAAACACATCTAGTCTTTAGAAAAAAAAGGCAAAGGGAAAAAAGAGAGACAATTAGTGCTAGGATTTCAAGACCATTAATTTCTATAAAGGACATTTAGACACGTACCACTGAATTTTTATATATTTACATCTCGGTTATTTAAACTTTATTTTTATATTTATACCACACGAATCTTTCATATCACATTAAAAAGTTAAGAAAAGAGCATTATTTCAAATTAAAAAATTTAGTACAAATTTTAATGTGTAGACAATATGACATAAATCTATACATGTATTGAATTTTGATTTTCTATGAATCATAACTCAGGAGTTAGAGCGTAATATGTGTGTATGTGTGTGTGTGTGTGAGAGAGAGAGAGAGATGTATAACAATGAACAATAATTATTCTTATCGATTAGCATTTTCTCTTAAAATAATGCTCTAGATATAGATGTAAGGGCACGATATGAGAAGTTACATGTTTGCCCCAAATTTAATGAGGGCATTATATGATATTATATGTATTTTACATGCATGGTCCTACTACTTGGCTACACTGACTTGATCGGTTGAGCATGGTAGGCTTCGGTTGGACAAGACTTGCTTGGCCAATTGATCTTATTTGACTTTGGGTCAGCATGACTAAGTTTGTTCGGCCAGCTATTGTGGATCAGCTGAGCTAAACTCACCATCAACCATTGATCCCTGTACGAGAAGCTTCCGTCAGTACAACGAGATTAGGTTATCGGTTTAAGGCGAATCATCGTAAACTCATAAATGAATTATTTATTTACTAGGGGGTCATTTGTGATCCTTGCAGGCTATATTATAGCATATTATTAACCTATAACGAAGAACCGCAAGATAGTTCATCCTTGCTCTGCATGGTTTACACTTAGTTGACATTCAACCCTAGTTAAAAGGACTGCATCTAGTAAAGTAAGTAGGTCGTTTGGTCTTTTTTCAGTAAGCTCTTCTTATTGTATCTTTTGGTATTCTAGATTGTTGAATTTCCTTGAGATTCATATAATTGAAGACCGATAATGAGATTTACAAACACGTAAGAGTTGACTGGCATTTATGCAAATCTTCCTATTTACATTAGAATTCCAAAACATATACACTAATTTTTCAATGATCACTTAATGAAAGGTAAATTATCTTTAATTTCCTCATTTAAGTATCATTTTATCAACACACATTAATAAATAATCATGAGTTATTTTGATATATTGTCTTATAAGATAAATAAAATGAAATAAAATCAACTTATAAATTCATATTTCAAAATCACGACGTCCAAACAAATTGGGCCCCACATTAATTCTCCCGGTTGTATATTTCTATTTTCCACTTCAGTAATTGAGAGGAAGAAGCAAGTCCCCACTGTGGCTGATCCGACGGCCGTAGTCCTCCCATCACGGCGCCTATGAATTTAGGCCACACGATTATCTCTGGCTGTTGACCGTCCGATGACATCTACCGATCCATCTGTCCGTTCAATATTAGAATTTGATTTTCAAAAGCAGAGGGAGAGAGAAAAATTATATAGAGAGAGAGAGAGAGGGGAAGAGGAAGCTTTAGCTACCCCTTCTGCTTCCCCTTCTCAAAAAATTTTCCCGCAGCNAATTATATAGAGAGAGAGAGGGGAAGAGGAAGCTTTAGCTACCCCTTCTGCTTCCCCTTCTCAAAAAATTTTCCCGCAGCTTTTACAGAGCAGTGGCGAGAGTAGAAACGGCGGGATAAGGCGAAATTAATCCCGAAAAATTCGTTTTTTTGGTTCTTCGGTGAGCCCCCTTTCATTTGCCGGATCTCCGCCTTGCGATTCTTGTCCGGGTGGCTGGATTTCACCTCCATTCGATCGATTCCCGCCGGCTGCATCCGTGTTCTATCTGGCTGAAAGAATTGAGGGGTAGAGCTTGGATTGATGGGGAAGAGAGGTTGTTCATAGAGGAGGCGGGAAGTTTGTGTTTTGAGGTATAGTTGGCTCTCGTGTTATCCATTTGTTTTGAAATTCAATGGAGCAAGGAATTCAATCGGCTTCACCTACGGCTTCGGATTTGCCTTCAAAAAAGCTGGTTCGGCAGCTGGATTTCACGTCGGCGCACTGCGGTGTTCCGGCGGGGACTCTGCCCCATGAACATCAGCAGTTGCAACCGTTGCAGAAGCAGATGAACGTGCCTCCGCTTCCCGTGCCGCGCTCTTCGATTCCCACGTCCATGTGAGCCGCGATGAATTCAAAATTTTTGTTTCTTTTGATTTTAACGTCAGGTTCAGATTCATTGTTGATAGGTTTTGCGCGCAATTTTTTTTTGTTATTTTTTCATTTCTAAATATCGTATTTTCTGTATCTATTCTGAATTTGTTTTTGTTTTTGTTCTTACTTTCAATGATTTGGCGGCACATTCTTTGTGATTTTGGTTCCTGGATTTTTGAATTTTGAGGCGTTTTCTGGTTGATTTGGGTTTTTCCGTCTTTGCTGAAGTGCCGTCAATTGGATCTTTCTGCTGATTTTAGAACTTAATGGATGGTTTGTGCAATTCAAAATTAATGGGAAAAGCGGAAAATTTTCTCCATTTGAACTGAAAATTCCAGTTGGATTGGGGGATAGGTCTCACTTGAAACTCTTGCAAGGCTGCAAATTGCAATTTTTTTTTCCTGCAAATTGTTTACCCTGCAGTTACATAATTTACAGGGATTAGTGGCTAGATTAAATGTGTAAGATTT
Source organism: Phalaenopsis hybrid cultivar (assembly GCA_002079205.1). Classification (NCBI taxonomy): domain Eukaryota; kingdom Viridiplantae; phylum Streptophyta; class Magnoliopsida; order Asparagales; family Orchidaceae; genus Phalaenopsis; species Phalaenopsis hybrid cultivar. The sequence goes on from JXCR01146276.1 coordinate 299,861, forward strand.
TCCTCTTTGGAAATAAAAGATTTTTGATCGGTATCCAGCATTTCTGAAGATTAAAATGATAAGGTCATAGTTTCATAAAATTTTCTAATCAGATTCACATCCTGTTTGCATGATTTCTTGAATTTTTTATAGCTAGCTTAGTATATTCATTAGCATTTTTTTCAAAATAGGGGCATTTACATACATACCACCCAATTCCTAATTATTTAAAACGCAACACCTAAACTTTGTTTCTTACATTTATACTTCCCAAATCTTTTATATCACATTAATGATACCACGGTTTTTAGTCTTGAAAAGTGAAATAGACTTTTTCATGCATATGCATGATGGCATATATGTAAAAATTGAAGTTTAGGAGTTAGATATGTAAATTCATAAGAATTGAATGGTTTGCATGTAAATCTTCCTTCAAAATATATATAAATATTCATTTTTGGCATAACTCCCTTTGTAATGTGGTTATGTGATCTTCTGCAGAAAACCTGAATCTCCAAAAGGAAGGTCAAGACCTTTATTTGAAATGAAAGAAGGTACTCCAACACGAAAAAAGAACTGCAACTGCAAACACTCAAGATGCTTGAAGCTGTGAGTATGCTAGATACTAACTATTTTTAAGGGGAAATTTACATACTTACCATGCAATTTTTATGTATTTACATATCCAATGCCCAAAGTTTTATATTTACACTTATAACTCATTAGTGTCATAAATCCATGCATGGGAAGGATAATTTCGCTTTTAAAAAGATAATGATTGTGATACTAAATATTTGAGTGTTATGCATGCAAATATGAATGTTTAAGTGTTGGATATGTAAATACATAAGAATTGTGTGTTATGCATGTAAAGACCTCATTTTTAAATTATTCTTTTGGTAAGTTAATCTGTGGAGTGTGGACTAACAGCTGAAATTGTTGATAGGATTTGAAATAAGTATCTGAACTTATAATATATTTACATTTTGCAAGATTTGGATAAGACACTACCTTTAACATAGTTGCAGTATTATTTAAATATTTTTCTATCAATATATTATATTTCTATGATTTTATGTGGTTCATTTTTCCCGGGAATTTTATATCTTTTATATTCCTGCACTTACATTTGATTTAACTATATTATACACTTTACATGTCAAAATCATAAATTTTAAGTGTAGACTAACTATTGTGATTCGCAACTCGTGCCATTTAAGCTAAGAATTTTCCAGTTTATTGTGAAAGCTAATTACATTTTGGTTCATCCAAAATTAAACTAGACTAACCAAACTACAGTTCTGTTGGGTTTGGAAATTAGCACGGCCGGCTTGGTCTTTTTAATTTTACAGCTGAAATCAATTGATTTTGTTAATTTGCAAATCAAACCATCCTAAATGATCAAATGCACACGCCAAACGTCAAAGCAAAAAGACACCAGTAATTTTTCTTCACATGTTCCTGTTTGAAAAATTGTTTGATGTCTTCAAGATACAGGCTTCTCTTTCAGAAGGAATTGGAACTTATTCAGTTTAAACCATGATTTCGATTTTAATTTGAATGCAGGATAATTGTTTGTACAATTATGTCATTTCATTAGTAAGTTTCTCATAAATAGACTAACTGTTTGATTATATATGGACGCGTGTGCCCAGGTAGTCAGTGTCGGTACAAATTTTGAAGTTGTGACTGTTATGCAAAATTATCCAAAATTTTTTTAAAAAGGTGTTGTTTTGAAAAATATGTGCCCGCTGGTTTGATTCCAACCTTTTGATTATTGTTAGCAGCTTTGTATACTTTACAGAGTGGAGCTTTATTAGGATTATTTTTTACTTATTTTATTAAAAAACATTTCTATACATAGTTGTGCTCTATTAGGTATGTTTACTCTTGGTTCCCTTGTTTGTTTGGAAGTTTGTTTATTAATGTGGTATTTCATCATCTAGCTTTTACATTTTTGGGGTATTTACATACATAATATCTATATCTAATTCTTAATGTGGTCTTCAATATATCACCCAATTCTTATATATCTACATATCTAACACCTAAACTTTACTTTTTATATTTATAATGTTCAAATTTTTCATATCACATAAAAAAATATCACTGTTTAACTTTTAAAAAGTTGAATACACTTTTTCATAACATTTTTGTAAAAAATGAAGTTAAAGTGTTAAATATATATATACATAAGAATTGAGTGGTATTTATGTAAATCTGCCTACATTTTTTTCATCATTTCATCATGCATTATTATGTTTTTCTAAATATAATAACAAACTCTTAGGTATTGCGAGTGTTTTGCATCCGGTGTTCATTGTGATGGGTGCAATTGTGCAAATTGTTGTAATAATGGCGAGAATGAAGCTACGAGGCGCGATGCCATTGAAGCTACTCTAGAACGAAATCCCAATGCCTTTAGGCCTAAGATTGGAAATAGCCCCCATTCAATTCGAGATAGTAAGGTATGTTATCAACACACTCCCATCAATTACTTACTTCATTGCTTTTTGTTCATGTTTTCTATCAATTAGCTAATTTTTTTTTGCATTATTTATCTTTATGGTTTAGACTATCACTGAAGATGTAATATTTGTGGTTGTATATCAACTTTTGAAAATATCTTTAGAGTATATATTAAATATTTGCATCTATATGGTAATTTATAATTTATATGCTTACATGTGGATTCTATGTTGATCATCGCGGGTGTTAGCTAGCCAGTTGAACTTGAAGCTTAAATTTAATTATGATGATCAGACTTAATTTTTTTAAAGGATTTTATGTAGATATATATAATCAACTGAGTAATTTAACATATTTCCAAACAAATTTTCTTCTGTTGTTGGGCTTTTGGTGTTGTTTATTAAAAATAATTCTATTACCTTTTATCTTATTGATCTCTACTTGATGTATAGTTTGTGATGTCTCAATTGATATCAAAGGATCAGGTTCTCCTTAAATAAGTTCTCTCTCTGTTTTTTTTTTTTGCTGAAATTTACAAAAGGTTAAAATTCAAAATATAATGTGTTTGAGATCATTTGCAAGTACAACTATTTTTAATCCACCGAAATTTGAATATTAGTTCGTTAATAGTTGATGCTTTGATAAATTATGTTTTCAATTATATTTAAAGGACAAGTAATTGGGTTCAATTTTATAATGTAAACTTTGTTATTGAAATGGTTAAATTCTCGGTCCAAATAATTTTGGTTTATTCACGAGAAATTATTCATGTATGCAAATAAAGTAGACTTCTGACAATTAGAATCATAAGTTCTAGTCATATATTTGATATGCCATGTTAAAATCAATAAGGTTACAAAAAGAGGAGCTGAAGTTTGCAAGCTGATTAGGTGTGTTAAAAATTGATTAGACACAACAACCTGACCAAAACTTAACTAAAAATGGTAGCGTTTAGGCTGACTTGATTAACTTTTGGGTCAGGTACAATTCTAAATCCGACTCAACCCATTTAAAATTTGGGTCGGGTTTGAGTTGTTATGTCAACCAAAAATTAACCCGAATTTGATGTAAATTGTTGTTATGTCCCAAGTTAAATATATTATGCGGGTTGTGCTTGGGTCAGTTGGGCTGATGTCAGATTAGATTCACGTTAAGTTTTTTTGACCCATTTAATAAACGAGTTGGGCTTGGGTCATGTATATTTTGGTCAGGTCAATTTTGGTTCACACCTAAATTCGACCAACCAGCATTGACACCCCTAAGTTAAATCATTTCGCTCGAATTAGCATGATTAATAGAAAAATATGGGATTTATTACTATTATTTCTCTTGATTGAATCAGGGTTGGTACAAACTTTCATAACTTCACTACTTTTTTATACTAGGTGTAAGTATTTTTTTATAAACATTAATCAATATAACAAGTTGATGAGTATGCATAGCAATGTGTGCTTTGATATCTGATATTAATGCATATTATTCTTCATTATCTTTGCAATGAATGTGAAAATTATTGTTATCTCTAGATACTAGGTTTTTTTGCAAGGCCAAATTCTATTCTTTACTGCATTGTATAGCTAATTTTACACTATTAAAATTAAGTATTTGTTGGAAACTTTTTTATTTTGAGCCTTTAATGTACCAATGTTGATCATGGTGAAACTCTTGAACAAGTATCTATAATTTGTTCACTTGATGTGAGAAACTTAGTTTTAACTTCGCTTGATTCTTTTTTTTTTTTTTTTTTTATAAAGTGACATTTGATCTTCATTTGTTTTAAATAGTTGTAGATTTTATTTAGCCAGAGTAGTTTTAAATATTATGGAAGTTTTCGTTTTGTATTCAACTCCGAAATTGATCTTCCAATAGTTTTCATTTCGCTACTTTTCTGAGATGTCAGGTTTTATGCAAGGAGCATTTTGTAATATGTGAAAGAATTTTCATTTTTTTGATCTTTTACCTTATTTGTATAAGAAACTATCACCTAGAGAGTAATATTTTTTCCATTTTTAACAAACCTAACACTATGACGCATGGTTTCATTTGCATATCACATTCCTCTTCATGATCTTATATGTTCTTTGTCGGTTAATGTATAGACTGCGATGTTTTATCCACCACAAACAAAATATCAGCTTTGATGAATGTGAGATTTTATTTCTCGCGTATTGCTTTTAATCTTGTATTTTAAAACTAAAATATCTAAAACATAATTTTGCTACGTCACTTTTAGCTCGTGTAACTTTTATTTAATTATATTTTAAGAAAGCATTTCAAGTGCCTCAAGTGCTTGATTTTAATTTTTTTTGTGCAATAGGTCTTTAAGGCTACTTATCATTGTATTGCAAATTTCAGTAACAATGTTTTCATCAACATAGAGGTATGTTTTTGGGATGTTTTTCTTTTGTTAAGTGAAATAAGAATATTATAATGTTATTATTTTAATATCAAGATCAATAAAAGGGTTTCAAGATATTTGCTTTAATATATATATATATATATATATTGTCGTTTTCAACTTGCATGCATGTCTCCCTAGATTAACTTCATGAAACTCAATTGGTTGTTCTATGTAAACATTCTCTTTGAATTCCTTTTACATAGCTAACACCTAAACTTCAGTTCTTAAATACATGCCACCTTACCTATACATAAATGGGTTTCGGTTTATTTCACTATTTAAAAGTTAAAATGGGGGAATTTTTAATGTGATAGGAAAGCTTTGGGGGGTATAAATGTAAAATGTAAAGTTTAGGTGTTGGCTCTGTAAATACATGGGAATTAGGTGATATGTATGTAAATGCCCCTAAATTAAATAATTCTCACTAAAGCAATCTTCACCATGAAGCTGAAGGTCTCATCATAATCCTACCCATGTTGTTGAGTATATCCCTTAATAATAGGCTTAGTTTTGAATCTCTGAATAATCCCATTGGTTCTGTGCTTATGTTGCAAACTCATCTGCATCTAACAAAAATTTGATTTTTGGGACTTAAAATTATTTCTCATGCGTTGTTTTCTTTCGAAGTGCTGATTTTTTCATTCATGGCTTTAGCCCATCTTTTGATTTTGGCTTGAGGTTCCTTTATTTTATCATGGATAGGGTTATTATTATTGGCATTGGCATTAAAACTTGAGGCATTTAATTACATACCACCACATTCCTATGTCTTTATATATCTACTGCCTAAACTTTACTTTTACATTTATGCTACAAATCTATTATATAACATAAAAAATTCCACTATTTAACATTTAAAAGGTGAACAGGTAAGGTGGGATATATGTAAAAATTAAAGTTTAGGTGTTGGATATGTAAATACATAAGAATTGGAGTGGTTTGTATGTAAATCTTCCTTTAAACATCCATAATTCATGTTCCTTCTCATTGGACACGTAATTCTAGCACAAAGGCTTCACAGTGCTTTGATTAAAACTTCTGATTTCATGTATTGTCTAGGATTAAGATCTTGTTTTTTCCTTTGATTTTAATGTATTAGAACATATGCTTCTAAATCATATTGCCGTTTCGTCTTCTTGAATGAATAGGTTTGAAGGGTGCAAAATGTTTAAGAACACGTTAGGATAATCGATGAATGATATAACACGCTCAATCCAACTTTTGAGTTTATTCTTCATCATTTTGTTTTTTCGAGGGGTGTAAGGACAATGTTGTATTTTTGAATTACGACTATCAAAGAAGAAAATTTTGAATGTAGCGGATATATATTCACCCCTTTCATAATTGATTTTCAATTAGAAATGATTCCCAGTCAACCTTTTTATTTATAAAAGCACATGAAATATACTTTGCTTTTCCATTAGGAAATAAGGAAACATTTGAAGGAAACATTTGGCGGAGGAACCCAAGCACCTTTTTGCACCTATTCACTAGGCTTACTTGACTCCGGGTTTGAAACATGAAAGGCTAATCTAGTTTGCTTCCCATGGATACATGCTTCACAGACTTTTTTCCTTCCTATAAAGTTTTAAGGGAATTGAATTATTTTTAGGAAGATTTACATGCATACCACTCAACTCTTATGTATTTGCATATCTAACACCAATAGTTTAATTTTTACTTATATGCCACATTACCTATGCATAAAAAGTTGTATTTCACTTTTTAGAAGTTAACATAGTGGTATTTTTTATTTGATTTGATAGGTGGTATAAATGTAAAATTAAAATTGAGGTGTTAGATATGTAAATACATAAGAATTGGACTGTATGTATGTAAATCCCCCTTATTTTCACTAAGTTTTTTCTATCGAGTAGTTGGAGGCATGGATTAAACACAAATGCCATGGAATTTATAAGACTTGGTAGTCGACGTACATGGATGATAGTTGAAGTTTTCTTTTATGGCCCATAATCTTCTTTTCTTAAATATGTATTCACGACCTTCTTAAATAAACAAACACAACCTTCTTCTATTTTTCCTTCAAATATACACGAAAATTGATAAAGATGTATTCACATTTATAATCCTTAGTTAATGCATTGATATTAAAAAGTATTTGGACTTAGGAATAAGATGTACATCCTTTTGTTGTTAATTTCTTTTTAGGGTATGCAAAATAATTTCTTCTATATATTACAACTAATGTGATGCAACACTCCAATCCAAGTGATTTTGTATAATTTACTTGGATTAAAATGCACATAATTAGCACACTAGAGTAGAGGATCCATGAAGTCTTTGTGAGTATAAAAGTGTCATTCATTCATCCAAGTGGTGAATGCATTGATATTCTCTTGTGCTTGAAGAAATTTCCTTTTAGTGGCTTATATTCTCATCAATGCATTTTTTCAGAACCTTTTTTTTTTTGAGATATTACTGTCCTTGTAGCCAAATTCATACATCTTTAATTGATTTTCATGTGTAGGCAGTGAGATTTTCATCCTCGATCTTGAGAGGTTTGATACTAGCGATGTTATTGACTTAGAAACTAGAAGAAAGGAGAGAGTATAACGATACATGGTGTGGAATTTGCGAAAAATCATTGTAGAGCATTGTGGCTTTGATATCATGACAATTTTTAGATTATCGAATATAGGTGATATATTTGTGGCTATACAATGTCTTTTGAAATAACTTACTAAAAGCAATGGAAAATAGGGAGGGAATCATTACTCTTTTATTCCCTGGCTAAATCATGATTGTTAAAAAATAAGGCCATTTATGCACATACCGTGTAATTCTTATGTATTTACATAAATAACACTTTATTTTTCATACATTCATACATAACACTCCAATATATTACGCAAAATACATCTTTTATTAACTTTTTAAATTGAATCCATCTTTTCATGAATAGGCAATTATCAAACTTTAGTTGTTAGATATGTAAATGCATATGAATTGTATGGTATGTATGTAAATTGTCCTAAAAAATATTCATACATTCAGTATAATAGTCACAATAACGATTTATATATGTTCACTAAATGATATAATAAATGTGATGAATATACAAGAGAGTAGATGCTTTGGTATCTAATTTTAATGTGAATTATTCCATATTATTTTTATAATGAATGTGAAAATTATTAGGGTCATTAGAATTTTTTCTTTCTTGCTCATGCATCTTTAAAGATTGCAAATGATCGAGCGTTTGATAAATTACTTGTGAGTTGGCTCAATTAAAGCTCCATGATTGTTTGATTAATTAATTGAACGAGTTTGAACACTTTTATAGGTGCTCAATTTCTAAATGAATAAGCTTGCACAATTTGTTATTTGGTTCATTATGTTTATGAACAATATCATTTAAAATTCGTGAATAAACTTGATTATTCATGAATAATAGCATTTAAATGTTTGTTTTTAGGGTCAACAAGTAGAGTTGTAAATGAACCAATGCACTTGATGAACAACTTGAACTCAACTTGATTATTACTTGATCACGTTTATTCAAATTAGTAAATAGACAAGTTTGAATATTTTTTATGAACTCTTTCATTAATGTTTATAAACGAACTCTGTTGTTGTTGAACAAGTTAACTTTATAAATATTCTATATTTATATGATATATTATTTAAGTAAATTTTGATTAATTAAATTTTCTTTAATAGTTACATTTTATAATTTAATATCAATATACATATAAATTTAATATAATTTTTTATTTTTTTTAAAATTCAAATGCTCATTTTAATTTTTAAGTTGTTTATTAGTTTATATGAAAATCATGTATAATTTAAAATTTTAATTTTGTATGAATGATTTAGCACTTATTTGAAAATTTAGCTTTTTAATTAATATAAATTAAGCTAAGTACAAATAAAGTACAAACATTATAAATTTTAGGCAAGTAAACATATATCTGAAAGCTTGTCTCACACTGGGACTGAACATGAACAACTTATGATTCGACCAAACCAAGTTCAAACAATGACATAATCGACTTGAATCTATTAGCTTCTTTTCAAAGAGCATTGTTTGATATGGCTTGTTTATATTTTGTTGTAAGATACTCACATAAGATTTGAGTAAAGCTCGTTTAAGGCTAGATGACTCTTTTATTTTGTTAAACGAGTTACTCATTAATAAGCTCGATAATTCTTATATGAGCCAAACTCAAATCGAGCTCGAGTGAAGCTCTAATAAAGGTATTTATAAATGAGGTCGAACCCAAACATAATCTTAAAAGCTCGAATCAAGCCTGAACAAGATCTTACTAAATGAGCTCGAGCTCGCACAAGTACATGCTCTACTCTGTTCGGTTCATTTGCAACCTAGCATCTTTTTTCTTTTGTGTATGGCCCCAGTTTAAACATACTTTTTTCTAAGAATGATATATAAAATGTGTTCATGAATTTTTATACGATATAAAATGCTTTTATGATTGTGATTTTGTAAGATATATTTAATTTTTTTTTAATGATGTCAATATTTTATATTATTCTAAAATTTTTGTGGAATTTTGAATTGTCATGATTTTGAAATGATTGCTTGAAATATATGAATCGTGCTTTATTTTCCATCAAAAGACACTGATTTTTGCTTAAATTGAAAGCTAGGAAACTATGAATTATAGATTTTATGTTTCTTTGTGTACTATTGATCCCGGATCTTCATTAGTGAACTCTAGTTCAACAAATGGTTAACCCTCCAATATCCTTTCTCAATGTTTTCACTCAAATATAAAAATGGTGATGAAATCCCAATCCATGTTTAACCAAAGAAACAATAGCCGAAAAGCCCTGTTCATATATTACTCCAACCATTTCTCAAATTCACATTTGCATATCACAAATCAACATAGGAAGAATGAAGCAAAATGCCAAAACCAAGACTTGTTTGATAGATATGTAATCATTCCCAAAAAGCAAAACCAACGTAAGAACCAACAAAATGTATGCATCAACTAAAGACCGCAGGCCTATCAAACAATCGCAAAGCATATAGTGCTGTGTATGTAAATATATATATATATATATATATATATATATATATATATATATATATATATATATATATATATANGTTGAATTCAATTATGCTGAATTGAAACTTTTTATTTTTTGGTTTGACTGTGGAACTCTAAGCAGCCACTGATTTTGGATCTTTTTGGCTTATAATAGGGCTCTCGAGACAAGCAAAGTTATTATTGAATGATTGAATATAATTTTTGTTTTTCGCTTAATTCTTACATGTGTTTTTGGATGTAAATTTGTTGGGGAAAATTTATGTATGAAACTGTATATTTCACTTTTAAAAAGTAAATATGGTGGTATTTTGATGTGAAGTTAAGGTTTTAAGTATTATAAATGTAAATATGAAAGTTTAGGTGTTAGATATTTAAATGCATAAGAATTGTGTGATATATATGTAAATGCCCCTAATTTTTTATGTGCGTTTCTTCTTGTATCAAGTATCAACATGAGAGTTGGATGTTACAATTTGTGATTTTTGTTCATGTTCTTTCTTCTGAACTGCTTAGCAATTGGTTTATGTATTTTGATTGTTTCAAGTTAGTTAATATAATCATTTTTTGTGTTATTAATCTTTTTCATTGCAGAATTTTATATTTGATCTTAAATTTTCTTGTGAAGTTTTAGATTTTGACAAAGTTATAAATTATCTATTGGACTGAATGTTCATGTTTCTGATTTTGCATTAAAGACGAGTAATTGTTTCTTAAATTAGAACTTCAGAATTAACCTACAAATTATAGTTTTTTGTGTGTTTCTTTATGCGTCTCACATTAGTGAACCTTAGACTCTAAATATCCTACATGCTTTATTATTTTCGATTTATGACCCTCAAAAGGCATTTTAGACATTGGACATATGTATGAAGTAATTTGAAAATTCAATAGATTTGTAAAATTAAAATTTGTTTGAATTTAAGTGCTAAGTTGGGGGGAAAGGAAGAGCGAAACTGCAATACTTGTTGGAAATAGTGACAGTAAAACATCTTTGAAGATTTTGGAACGGATGCATATGGCTTTGACTAACACCTTTTGGTGATGTGCATAAAGTTTGAAGTTACATATACTCTTTTTTTAGAAATTTATATACATACCAAACAAGTCTTATTTTTTTACATATCTAACACCCAAAGTTTGATATTTACACTTACAACACCTAGATGTCATAAAGCTATGCATGAAAATTTATAATTCACTTTTAAAAAGGAGAAAAGTATCAAAATATTCACTTAACTTCATTTGAGTGCCAAAGTACGTCAATGTGACAATTTAGTCCCCAAACTCTTTTAATATGGACTGAAGTAATCCTCCATGGAAACTTATTTAAAGAATCTGAGAACTAAGTTGACACTTTTATAAACTTCGAGGCTAAGTTGACACTTTTATAAACAGGACTAAAATGACCCCATATAAATCGTCAAGGGACTATTTATAAATTGTCAAGGGATTATTTTGACATTTTTTAGAAAAAAAAAATAGCGATGGCGATGTTAAAATTCTAAGTGCTATGTATGTAAATATGAATGCTTAGGTGCTCGATATGTAAATACATAAGAATTGTGTGGTCTTTAATGTAAATTCCCAACGCCCTTTTTTTTCCTGTTTAATTTCTTAAAGCTTTTCTCACTTGCACATCATATTATATTTGGCAGGAAGATGTAGTCGAGACTACTCTGGTTGGCAAGCATAATAAAGGCTGCCATTGCAAGAAATCGGGTTGCCTCAAGAAGTATTGCGAGTGTTACCAAGCCAACATTCTCTGCTCCGAAAATTGTAAGTGTATAGACTGCAAGAACTTTGAAGGGAGCGAAGAGAGAAAGGCTTATCACCATGGAGATCATGGGAATGCTTTCAATTTCATGCAACAGGCGGCGCATGCGGCCTTAAATGGCGCTATTGGTCCCTCTGGCTATAATTCGCCCGTGTCAAAGAAGCGGAAGAACCATGATCTCTTTTTCAGCACATCTTCGAAGGATCAATCCATTCACGTTCCGGTGCAATACCCAAATGTAATTCTTTGATTTTGTAACTTTGTGTCAGTTAACGAGGGCTTGTTTAGGATTAATTTAATTTTGAAAGATTTACATATATATCCATCAATTCTTATATATTTACATATCAAACATCTTAGCCTTTGATTTTTACATGTATGCCATCTTATCTATGAATAAAAATGTATATTTTACTTTTTAAAAGTTACAATAGTGGTATTTTTGATGTGATATGAAAGATTTGGGTGATATGAATATAAAAATCAAATGGGGGTTATGTATGTAAATTACCCTTTTATTTTTTGTTTTTGTTTTTAGAAACATATTTGTTTAGAGCCCGTTTGGGATCACTTTTGAGTTTTGTTNCAATGCATTGATATTCTCTTGTGCTTTAAGAAATTTCCTTTTAGTGGCTTATATTCTCATCAATGCATTTTTTCAGAACCTTTTTTTTGAGATATTACTGTCCTTGTAGCCAAATTCATACACCTTTAATTGATTTTCATGTGTAGGCCGTGAGATTTTCATTCTCGATCTTGAGAAGTTTGATACTAGCGATGTTATTGACTTAGAAACTAGAAGAAAGGAGAGAGTATAACGATACATGGTGTGGAATTTGTGAAAAATCATTTTAGAGCATTGTGGCTTTGATATCATGACAATTTTTAGATTATAGAATATAGGTGATATATTTGTGGCTATACAATGTCTTTTGAAATAACTTGCTAAAAGCAATGGAAAATAGGGAGGGAATCATTACTCTTTTATTCGTTGGCTAAATCATGATTGTTAAAAAATAAGGCCATTTATGCACATACAATGTAATTCTTTTGTATTTACATAAATAACACTTTATTTTTCATACATTCATACATAACACTCCAATCTTTAATATTATACAAAATACATCTTTTATTAACTTTTTAAATTGAATCCATCTTTTCATGAATAGGTTTATAACACCAAAGTGTGATGAACCTAAATATCAAACTTTAGTTGTTAGATATGTAAATGCATATGAATTGTATGGTATGTATGTAAATTTTCCTAAAAAANGTACAGCAGACAGTTATTTCCACTAATTTAGCTTCCCTCAGCACCAAGCTTAAAAAAAAAATAATTCTTCACTCAGAATATTTTAGAGAAATTTACTTACATACCACACAATTCTTTTATATTTACATATCTGATACCTACAGTTTGATATTTACATTTATAACAGCTTGGTGTCGCAAACATATTCATGAAAAGTTGTATAGATGAAAATGTGTATTTCACTTTTAAAAGGGGAGTGACTGTGATATCTGTGATATTAAAGATTTGAGTGGTTTGTATGTAAATATAAATGTGTAGGTGCTAGATATGTAAATACATGAGAATTGTATGGTATTTATGTAAATGCGCTTCATGTCATGCCCTGTTATACATTTCCATAAATAGGAAATAAAACTATATAAATGAAAAATATAGATTATGTTAAAAAAAATTAAAATTTGGGGCCTTTTGTTGGACTCATAATTGGGCTTTTATACCTTCTATTCATTCTTGCAGGCCATTGCTAGCAGATATAGTACACAATGAAGATGTAAAGGAGTTATGCCGAATTTTGGCGGTCGTATCGGCAGAGGNTAAAGAGTTATGCCGAATTTTGGCGGTCGTATCGGCAGAGGTTGTTAAAACAGCAGCTGGTATGAACGATAAATCACATTTTGCGTTTCCACAATAATTTTTTGCATTTTTGTCTAACACCACTTTTATCCATGATGTGTACATTTATCATATATGACATGCTTTTTATACGTGGACAATGAAATTCTAATCATTCAATCTTCTTGGGTTTTCTTATTTTTTTGGTGCAGGGGCATTTACATATCCAGCAGCTAAACTTTGTTTTTTTACATTTAAACCACTCAAATCTTCATATTGCATAAAAAATATCACCATTTTAACTTCTGAAAAGTGAAATACACATTGTCATGCATAAGTAAGATGGTATGCATGTAAAAATTGAATTTTAGGTGTTAGAAAAACAACCAGAATTCTATAGTAAAATTGGATGAGTAAAATAGGACATCCTAGAGTTTGCTGAAGTCAACGTTGATATGGACATTTCTCCAAGTAGAAAAAGTCAAAGTTCAAGTTCTTAATGGGAGAAGATATAGCATCATCAACAACAACAACAACAATGACAACAAGCCTTTATTCCACTAAGTGGGGTCGGCTATATGAATCCTTTTTTTCCATTGTGTCCTATTGAGTGTCATATTTTTATTTAAAGGTCTCCTATAAGTTTTGTTGAATAGATTTGTAAATCCAATTTTGAAGTACTTTGGTTTAGTCATTTTTTTTTTCACAACGTTTAAAATTTTTAACTCCTTTTAACAACAACGACAACGAGCTTTTATTCCACTAAGTGGGGTCGGCTATATGAATCCTTTTTTTCCATTGTGTCCTGTTGAGTGTCATATTTTTTATTTAAAGGTCTCCTCTAAGTTTTGTTGAATAAATTTGTAAATCTAATTTTGAAGTACTTTGGTTTAGTCATTTTTTTTTCACAACTTTTAAATTTTTAACTCCGTATAACAACAACGACAACGAGCCTTTATTCCACTAAGTGGGGTCGGCTATATGAATCCTTTTCCATTGTGTTCTGTTGAGTGTCATATTTTTATTTAAAGGTCTCCTCTAAGTTTTGTTGAATAGATTTGTAAATCCAATTTTGAAGTACTTTGGTTTAGNATTTTTGAATTACTGAATTGATGTTTTTACATGTGCCACGATCAAACCACTAAGAATTTGATAAAAAATGAAAAATATGGGTTGGGATTTTATCATGAATTTTGATTTTTGAGTGAGAGTTTGGAAAATGGATTAAAGTAGGTTCTAGATTTGTAAATAGGAATGTTTTGGGTGTTATGTATGTAATTGACCCCTTTTTTTCCTCCATTCACACCACTTTTATTAGCCTACCTTTTTTTTGTACTTGTATGTACATTTCATTTTGATCTTCTTTCACTAAATTATCTTAAATATGGGCTTTTTTTTTTTCCATTTATCAAATATAATTTTGTCAATCCATAGATCCCGATCTCTTAACACGTCCATCTTAACATTCTTATCACTGTCACTCTCAAAACTTAGGGGTTTGTTTATGACCATTTTTATTTTTGTTTTTATTTTATTTTGTTTATGTTTAGATTTGAAACAAAATATGTTTGACATGTTTAATTAATATATGATTGATTTTAAAAATACTTAAAATATCTAAAAGTTAATTTGAGTGTTTTGAAAAATATGTTAATTTTTTTATAAACAAAAATTAAAATATATGAAAAACACATTTAAAAAAATATATTTTTAAAAATAAAAGAAAAAATTTTCCCAAATAAGCCATACAGAACTTATATTAGTTCCATAACATAAAACCAAGAAATTTCTTCTTAGATTTTAATTAAGGGTGTGAAGCATGAAGGTTATAGTTCTGATATTTTAGAAGGTTTAATGATAGGATTGATGTGGATAGAGAGCAGGAAGATAAAATTGTTGAGATTGATAAGTTTAGTGATGGATCAATTGAAGATAATTGTCTATTAGGATTTTATAAATGTGGTTATGGTTTTGAGTCACAAGCTATTTCAAAAGGTTAGTTTTGGAAAACATTGGAATAATTGCTGTACTGATACCTTCAAAAGTAAATATAATGATTACATGAATTAAATTAACATTGATTCTAATATGATGTTCTATGATAGTTTTTTTAGTGAGGGAATGTATACCTAATTTCACAATAGCCTATTGTCGTGCGATAATGAATACATGCTTTTGAAATGAAAACACAATTACTTATAGCAGTGGCACCACCAAATCATAAATAGACTTTTTTTTTCCGTTAGAAATAAAATGTTCTTTGCAGTGCTTGTAATATGATCCTACGAGGGGCTTTGACCATAAAAATTCGACTAGTAACTTTGGATGTGCTTCTTAAGAATATACATAAAAAAAAAAAAATCTACCATAAATGTAAAATATTGTTAGTCTAGGTTGCTAAGTGAGAGAAATTATAATTTTTTTAGCTGATTAAAACTTATCTTGGATAGGATGCTATCCTGATCTGTTAATAATATTCATATAAATGTTCTGAGTGAGTCTAGAACTAGATTATACACTAGTATGGCATTTTGGTGGGGGGAGTGGTGAGCTACAAATATTTATTTAGGAAAAATTGAACTTTTAAAATGTGTCAAAATATTGATCGCTATTCATGCTTATACTAATTGTTAAAAAGATGGAAGTATTGTAAAAGGTAAGTTAGCAAAGTAAAAACTATAAGATTTGATGATTTATATTATAATTTGGTATTAATGAAAGAGAAAATGAGAAATATAAAATAGATAAAGATAATTGATAAGAGATTTAAAGTGATATTGAAGTTAACCCAAATCATAATAGGGAAAACAAATATTTTTACTAAAAAAGTAAACAAAGTTACGATCAAAGGTTATTACTCAAAAAACAAACCAGGTTACAATCAAAGGCACTTGGAACATGGAAATAACAAAGACAAAATCACGATTCCGCTAGGGCTGAGGGCGAAGACGAAGGAACTACAATTTAATGAAAAGTAGGGCTGAAAATGTGTTGGAGGCGCTATATATATATATATA
>JXCR01146276.1:316568-344050 GCA_002079205.1 Phalaenopsis hybrid cultivar
TAGTTTTGTTGTGTTTTTTGTCGGGACAGTCGCCAGCTTCCTTTGTTTTTTCTCTTAGGGTTGTTTTCAAGGACGAGTGGTGCTCCGGCTATATCTCGCTCCGAGGTGGTGATTATCCTCCACTTTACCCTCCCACAACCTTCTTCTTACTGCCGCCCATCACTCTCCTTCTTGCTCGCTTCGGAACAACCGCAAACCCTCCCTTTTCTGCTTGTTGCAATCCCCAGATCATATGACCAACCCTCTTTCTTGTTTGCAACACCCTCCTGCCACAGCATACCACCACACTGCTGCCTCCTACCTACTGCCCTCCAAAGCATATTCCACTTGATCCCTATTACCATCCAACAACCGTGCACCTTCCCCTGTCCTCCAACTACAACCCTACTTTCCCCAAATCGCATCTACCATTGACAACCCCCTCACCCTTGATCTACACCCTAGTTTTGTGTCATGTCGTTCTTTTTCTGCTCTTATGTGTCTTGTTTGTAACCCTTTTAAATTTCTGCAACAATATTTGCATTTCTATTGTAGTTTGGATTAACTCCAGTATCATGGAGTGGCTGGAAAAGGGATGGCGGCAAGCAGTGGGGTGGCTGTACTGGTTGGCAATGATCTTGAGGTAGTTTGGAAGGCTGATAGTGAGGTGGAGGGGATTGAGAGCATTGATCAACTGCAAGGAAATAATCTGGAGGTGGTTTTCCGAAGAAGAAAATGACGATGATGACGATAACAGTGGAGGAACTGTAAGAAGCAGGGAGTGATGGATAGACACCACCTCGAGACAAGTTGCAATCATAGCGGAGCACCTTCATATATAATCATAAGAGAGAAAACTTGATGTCGGTGGCTGTCCCGACAAAAAATTGAAAACAAAACTACTGTAAAATACTACAAATAACACACACATATATATAAATAGGATAAAGAGTAGCGGGCTCCGCTCCGAATAAGAGGGAAATCCATTCTTAGAAGAACTCGTCGTTTCCTCCTTGGCTTGCATCTAATAGATCCTGCGCGACTTTTGTCGTGTCTGTGAGTTCGTCTCGTCTCGTCAGGGGCAGAATGCGCCGCTCGTCAATCCATCGAAAATTCTATGTCCTCGTAATAGGGAGTCAAGTCTTCCACATTGAAGGAAGCCAAGATGTTGTAATCCTCCGGTAAATCAATCTTGTAAGCATTTTCATTCAACTTCTTGAGAATTTTGAATGGTTTGTTTGCTATTGGCTTGAGTATCTCTAATGAAAGTAGGGGAAATCTTTCTTTCTTTAGTTTGATCCACACTAGATCTCTCTTGTGGAAGATCTTATTCTTCTTTTATTTATTAGCTTACACGTGGTACTTGTGATTCTAATTGATTATCTCTTTCCCAACCCCTTCATACAGCCTTTGAATTTCCTGTATTCTTGCCTCCGCATTCGCACTAGTCTTTGTTGTAGGGAGAACTGGTACTAATTCAAGTGACGCGGGCGGTTTGCATCCATGTACAATCTGGAAAGGTGTGCGCCTTGTAGTTTGGCTTACATATCAATTGTAGACAAATTTGGCTTAGGCTAGGAGTTGTTTTTTTTCATATGAAACACCTTAGGAGCTTTCCCAGACTTCTGTTCACCACTTTCGTCTAATCATCTTTTATGTGGATGAGTTGTCGAGCTGAATTGAAGTTTAGTGTCAAACTTTCCCCTCACGGTTCTCTTGAAGTGACTCAAAAACTTGACTTCCCTATCAAATTTGATGGTCAGGGTTATTCTAAGCAGCCTCACGATCTCTCTGAAGTACAAATCAACGACATGGGATATGTCCAATATTTTGTGGCATGACACGAAATGAGTCATCTTTGAGAAATGCTTAACCAAGAACATCATTGAATTCTTGTTCCGTTGCGTCCTTGGAAGATCCACCACAAAGTCCATACTAACCGTCTTCCCAAGGGGCTTCTGGTACTGGTGTATACAATCTTGTATTTTGTTCTCAGGTCTTGACCAGGTGCAAACTTTGCACTGTCAGACGTATCTCTTTACATCTCTCGTTAGTTGGGGTTATAAAAAGTGTTACTTCATTAGCGTGAGGGTCTTTTCCCTTCTAAAATGACCTACTAGTCCCCCACATCGACTCTTTTGGATGATGGTTTCTCTCAACAATCTTCTGGTCACACACTACTTGCTCTTGTAGAATAGATTGATGCAAGTGCATCTCACACACAAAATGCGGGATGCAGTAGCTTTCAATTGCCGAATCGAGTGCAGTTTCGTGTGAACTGGTTCATCCCAAGAGGGGAGGGAGCACATAATCATTCATTCATGGCAAATTGCCGCCTAACTGCGAGTTTTAGGTCAGTTTTTTTCTTTAGATTTCTGTTTTCAGCTTCTTTCTCCCTTGATAGGGTTGTATCCGACGATATGTGGTGTTCCGATTGCATCATACTCCAAGACGATGATTTTTTCCTCGTATTGTCTCCTTTTCGCACTCTTGCTGCCGCACTTTCCCATAACCACTGCTTGTCGTAGCACTCTCCCATAACCACTGTTTGTCGCTGCACTCATGCTACCATCCTTATTGACACGCTTATTGCACTCTGATGCACCTCCCACAACCCCCTGCTTGCTGTCTAGCCGCTGGATCACCTCCTCCTCACTACTGGTAGGCCTTTATACCCACCCACAACCCTCCGTTTTCCCTATCTCAACACGCAACCCATCACCTTCGATCCTCGCCCTAGGTGGTTTTTGTGTTTGTGTCATTGTTTTTCTATTGTTAATTTTCTTTATTTGTAATTCCCTTTTGAATTTCATCAATAATATTATCATTCCGTCTTGGTTTGGGTTAACTCCGGGCATCACATATAATCATCTTTTATGTGCTATGGCCTCGTGGGCCTCTCCTGACAATGCTTCCAAATTTTCCTGAAATCCTCGTCTGCTGTGTACAACTTCTCACAGCCTCAAATCCCAACACTCTGAACTTTAAGGAGTTAATCAACAAATGGAGGCGGCTCAAGGCTTCAACTACGTGATTCTTACTTCCAGCCATGTACTTAAGCACAAATTAGAATGATTTCGGGAACTCAACCTACAAAACTTGCCTACCATTCGAATTGATCTGACTGTTCAATAACTCATCGCCTTGTGATCTATGAATAAAGTAAAATCGCTAGTCAACATGTAGTGACTCCTATGGCTGAGGGCTTTTACAATGACATAGAACTCATTGTCGTATGTCGAGTACTTTCCCCTAGACTCTTTCAACTCCTCACCTAAAAAGGTTATAGGGTGTCCTTAGCTCTGCACTACTCCGATCCCCACATAAGAGGCGTGAAATCTGGTAAAGCAAATGTTGGGGCTTGCGTCACCTTCTCTTTCAAGGTATCAAAACTGGATTGGTCTGTCTCTGTCCATTGAAACTTCTCTCCCTTCAAAAGCTATCAGGAGAGGTGTAATGGTGTTGAAAGCTCTTGATGAACAACTGGTAAAATGATGTTAGGCCTAGAAATTGGCTTAGCTTGGTAAAGAACTGTGGGGGAGTTTAACTCACGATTGCCTCTATCTTCGTTGGGTCAATTCTAATGTCTGCAACATATATACCGTAAGCTAAAAACTTAACCACGTCCTTAGGAAGTGACATTTCTTCAGTTGGGCATATAGGTACCCTGACCCCAAAATCTTGAAAACCTGCCTCAGAAGCTGCAAGTGCTCCCCCTTAGAACTGCTGTAGACAAAGATGTCGTCAAAGTAAACAGACACGAGCTTTCCTATGTAAACCCGAAACACTTGATTCATTAGTTTCATAAAGATGTTAGGTTCATTGAACAGTCCAAATGGCATGACAGTTCACTCGCACAACCCATCTTTGGTCTTAAAGACAGTCTTTCAGTCATCCCCCGACTTCATTCTAATTTGATGATATCTACTGCGCAAATCAATCTTGGAAAAGACTATAGCTCTATGTAACTGATCCAGTAGGTAGTCCGAGCTAGGGATAGAGAATCAATATTTGATAGTGATCTTGTTGATAGCTCGACTATTGATGCTCATCCTCCACGAGTCGTACTTAGGAACCATCAACATGAGGACAACGCACGAACTTGTATTCTCTCTTACCAATCCTTTGGTAATGAGATCCTACATTTGCCTTTGTAACTCCTTGTACTTCTTGGTTTGAATCTGTATCTTGACCTGTTTAACAACACTAATCTTAGGATAAGTTTATGGCATGCTGGATATCCCAAAGCGACAATAGACCCTCTGGTAGGTTGTCTCAACTAACAGTTGCTGGATCATCTCCGGTGGATCCGTCTCCTCCTCAGTTCCTTCTAGATGACTAAGGTCAGTGCCATCGAGGCTTCTTGAACTAACTATAGAAAAGTGGTGCATGGGACCTCAGGCTTATCCCTTACGAGTGTAGCTTCTCCTCCAAAATCTTTGCTGGGTAAGAAAACGACGTGTTTCCCCTCATCTATGAACATATAAGTGTTCTTTAATATGTCGTGCTGAACTTACCAACAAAATATTTCAGACATCTATGGGAACCATGTCACACCACACCTGGTTCTGTATTTGATTCCTAATGAAAAACTCAACCCGACACTACTGATCCACTCATATCTCATTTCCTTTCTTCAACCACATTAGAGAATAGGGCTAGGATTTTTTGTGTAGCCAAATCCAACTTCACCATAAAGGTGGAGACCACATTTTCATTTCTTCATCGATCAATATTAGGCTGCAAACTTTCCCTCTCATCGTACACTTAGTGCGAAAGATACCATGCCTCAATCACGAGTAATCCCTCTTTTATCCCGTTTTGCAAAAATTTTCATACAACTAGCATTTCCCTTTCATCTCCTCGGAGCTGGGATTCCTCACTTTTATTCTCAACTACTTCTTAATCACTCAATTCCTCTGGTCGGTGAATGACTCAACTTGGCTAGTCGGGCAGCTAAAGGCGATGTGGGCATATTCGTGTTATCAGAAGCATTTCGGAGTTGGAGTTGTACAGAGAGTGTTGTTTTTCTCAGGCTTCTTCTCACTATGATCTGCCTTGTCAGTTTCCTGTTCAACCCTTCTCACTTCTCCAAGCGTGCTCTTGTTAAGGCCTCGAACTTTAGGGTAGTTTTCATTGAGGCCGGTACCTCAGTTGCTTTTGTTGTCTTTCTACTTTCAACATTAAGGTCTGTACGTCTTTCAGTGTTCAATAAGTTTATAGTTGGGACCACATTACTGATGACAAACTTTAGACCTTCCAAATATCGGGCTATGAAATGCTTCTCCGTTCCTTTAAGTTCACATTTCAACTTGAGCTGCATAAATTATGATGTGTATTCTTCCACTGATTGCTTTTTCTATAGCAAGGTAGTGGGGTTTTGTGAAAATATTTTAGCGGTAGTACGGGGGTAGGCATTATTGCTGTAATGCCTTCTTCATCTTCTTCCAAGAAGTGATTTTGTCCTAGCCTTCCCTCAGTTTTTCCCTCTTCAGGTTTTCCCATAACAAAGAAGCATTCTTCATTAGTTTGATGAAGGCTAGTTCAATTATTTTGTAATTGGGCACGTCTTCGTACTCAAGTAAATCATAGGATTCATCCTCCCATCAAAGTTTGGTAGGCCCTCTTTTAACTCCCAGATCTTTGTGCCCTTCAACAAGTAGTTCATCTCTCGACCTATTCTGATATTGAATTTTGAAACGCCCTAGTCGATTCTTCTTTTCATTGAAGTCATCCCTACGAAAGTGGTTCAATTGTTCTGCTGACTCTCCTCCTCAGATCTCATTGTTTCGGTCAGTGGCCTTGCCCATGATCCCTTCCCTCAATGGCCTTGAGCCTTTTAGCACTTGGCGTATTATCTGCTGTGTATCGCCCATGGTAATATCCTACTCAGGTTCCAACAATTGCATTCTCGATGACATGTTCATGGTTTAGGGGTGTTTGTTGACCTCATTTTAAGGTCATTTTTCTCTCCTCCTTAGATCCTAGGATCTAGCTCTAAGAATTCCTATTGACTATCTTAGAAGACTTGTATTGAGATCCATCCCTATTAGTAATTCCAACCACTTCCTATTTCTATTGTGATGTCTCGCATTGATAATCTCAAAACCATCGTTGTATGACCGAGTGGTTAAGGACTATCATGTGGAGACTCAAGGAGAAGTTTCCAATAGAATCTCAAGCTCTAGGAAAACCTCTTCAGGACTTTATCATCACACACACAAAAAAAAACATAAAATTCACTAAGTTGCATAAGATCAGACTAAAATTGAGCTTAAAGTATGGGTAAAAATGTGAACTTCTCTGGACAAGCTCTGACGACGAAATGGACTGCGCCAACGCGACCGAAACATCAATTTTAGCTTGGAAAGACACCTATATTGTCATAATTTCGCACATGAGAAAATTACACTCAAATCGATGAATTCATCAAAACGAGCTCCGACGATGAAATAGACAGCGCTGAAGTGTCCGGAACGTCAGAATTACCTAAAGAGAACATTCATTTTATTATGCTGTGACGCACGAATAAAAATGTACAAATCAAATTTTTATTTTTGAAATATTAAATATTTTTATATTTATATTATTACTTATAATATTAATTTTAATCCTAAACTCTACTTAATTCCTACTCGCGTGCGTGACCCTCGTTCCATCCTGGTCAAGGCTCGCTCGGCTCGCCCCCTCTCATGCCCTAAATCTCGTGACTCATCCACGCAGCGATCTCCCCCCTCTCTCGACTCTTCTCCTTCCTCCCGTGGTCGCTCGACCGCTAGGCTCTCCAATCGTGGGAGCTCGGCTGGCCGACCTTTCTTCTTCCCGACCATTCTTCTTCTCGAGGCTTTACTTTCTCCTTCTTTATTGTGACGATTCATTCCCCGTTTTTTTATTGGACCACGAAATCGTGGTAGGTGGCTGTTTCCCTCTCATCTCTGCCTATAAAAGAGCTTCTTAGGGCACAATGGTGGGTTGGTGAAAATTTTCTGAGAGACAGGAAGACTGAGGTTTTCGCTAGTTGCTGTTCGAGGCTTTTATGAGAAGGCTCTGCTGAATTTCCTCGGCTAGGTTCTTGTGTACTGGGGTGTTCGTGGGTCGTTTCTTTCTCGAAGGTTTTGGGAGAAAAATTTCTACAGAATACATTTTTTCTTAAATTTATTCTAAAAGTTTTGCTTTAAGTCTGCATTAAGAGGTATTTCTCTTCTCCCCTCTAATCTGCATCATTCGGATTTGCGCCTGAAAGCACTCATTTTTCCCTTCTAAAGCATGTGGAAGTAATGTTTAGGCTTGTTTTGAGATTTAAGCATGGATAGTTTCTAGAAACAGTAAAAATGGAGCATAATATGGGTACTTTTTCTTTTTCTGCTCAAAATGCATGATAAATGGAAGTTTGGAAGCTTTAGTTGTTGATCTTCGATGATATTTGTCTACTTAGAACAAATGCTAGAAATGAAATGTTGAAACTCTTTATTATTGATATTCTTGTTCAAGTAAATGATGAAATTCGTTTCAATGCTGAGACATGTTAACTTTAGGAATTCATTTATACTTATTTGTTTTTCCATTACATGTTCTTATTCAAAGCATATGCTGGATGCAAGAAATTTTAAGGCTTAAGGCTTTATGAAATCTAATTTTGATGGCTCTGTTTGTCCCTTATATTGTGCTCGGTTTGCCCCTGTGCTGGGCTCGATTTTTGCTTCGAAAAAGTTCAAATTTTTTTGCCCCTTGTGTGCTAGGCTCGATTTTGCCTCGTGATGGCTGAGTTTTGGTTATCTGTTGGGTTAGGCCTTACTTTTGGGTTGGCCCTGTGTTGAGCATATTTGAGGCATGGTTTTTTGATGTCTCTTTGATGCCTTCTACAATCGAAATGCATGCATAGTTAAAATTTGTTTTTTTTTAAAACCTTTTGTAGTTGCTTTGAGTCCTGTTTTTGCTCTTTACAGCTGCTGCCCCTTCTTTTTCAAATCGTATGTTGGAAGAAATATTATCTTTTTGAAAGCTTTTAAAATTTATTTTAGGAAGGTTTACTTTCGTTCTTGTTTTCTTTCTCTGATTCGAAACACCTGTAGATGAAAAGATAAGATTTTAAAGCTTTTTGGGCTTGCTTTGTGACCCTGTGTTGCTTTTCTTGGCCTTGAGTTTTTCGTTTGAGAGCTTTCCTGTTGGGTTGGGGGATTTATATCCTAAATGGTTGGCGGTTTCCCTTTGACTATCCCTGGCTGCGAGCCCTCTCGCGTGGTTCCTTTTGTATTTGTTGGCTGGTGACTTTTCCTCTTTGGTTGTCCTTACCCGTGAATTGGAAGTTGTTGGTTTCTCTGGTTGCTTTTACCCGAGAGTATCTAATTGGGATTTCCCTTATATTGAGTTCGGTTTGGCTTAAAATTAGGCTCAGTTTTGTGGAAATTATATTATGTTTTTGGCTCTCTTTTGCTGGGTTTAGTTGAGCTGAAATTGTGTTTTGTTTTGTCTCTGTGCTAGGCTCGGTTTGCCTGTCATGGTTTTCTGTCTTGTCCCTTTGTTGGTTTCGGTCTACCTATTTTGGCTCTCTGTTTTGGCATTCTACCTAGACTCGATTTATCCAAACTGTCGTTTTGTTTGCCTCTCTTGTTGGGTTGGGTTTGATTGAAGGTTTTCCGGATAATGTACCTCCTGGGATTGTTGTTGATAATCAAGTTTATCATCCCAAAAATTTTGATTTCAATACGTGTTTCTATGTGGGAATGCTTGATATAAGCAGACCAACTCCCTATCATGTCTTATTCGATGAAAAACGGTTTCAATTCTAATGATTTATAAGAACTTGTCCATTCACTCTCTTATGTATATTAAAAAAAAAGAAACAATGAGTACAATAACAATATATGTAGAGGCTTTTCCCTTGCTGCCCCTACTCGTGAGCTTATATGGGGAGCTTTACTGTGCTTTTTCTGGTCTCTACCCGTGGGCTTATCTTGTGGTTTGGTCGTATGGGCTGCTGCCCTTACCCATGAGCATCCCAGTTGGTTTTCTTTTGTTCTGTTTGGTTGTTCCTTGTTTCCCCCTTTGCTGTGAAGCTGGTTTGGTGGATTTGGTTTGCTGTCCTTACCCTTGGGCTTATCCTGTGGTTTGGTTGTGTGGGATGCTGCCCTTACCCGTGAGCATCCCAGTTGGTTTCCTTTTGTCCTGTTTGGTTGTTTCTTGTTTCCCCCTTTGCTCTGAAGCTGGTTTGGTGGATTTGGTTTACTGCCTCTAACCGTGAGCTTATGTTGGGGCTTGGCTGTGTTCATCTTGATCCCACCCGTGAGCCTGTTGGAGGTTTATTCAGGCTTGTTTTGCCCACTTGATTGCCCTGGTCGTGAGCACTTATATGTTATTTTGGATAATATTGCATTTGTACAGTGCGAGAGGCCTGTGGTTGAAATTGGAATTAGATAGCTTTATTGTTTGCAAAATTTTAGGAATTTTGAAGAATATCGTTGGTGAATTACTTCCCTTTATTCGATTTATGAAATTTAAAAAAGACTTTAAAATATTGTTTTTAGAAAACTCATAAGATTGATGTTTGGAAAGGGTATGAAAGTTTATAAAATTGTAGTTCGGAAAGAGTTTGAAAGTTTGACATTAAGGTTTGAATAACATAAACGCCACATTGAGTTCATGCTTAGGTGTGTGATTATGCAAGTGATGATGGAGCCGTGTATATAATTGTCACATTAACTTCGGGCACGTTTCAACCTGTTTAAAGCAAAATTTAGAAGGGATACTCTTCTTGGGTTGATCCTTTTATAAAATTTGAGAAAATAATATCATTCTTGGATTGATTCAAGGATCTTGGGCCTTCCTTTTCAGATTTTTTCATTACAAGTTTTGAGGGTTGATACCCTTCGTCTTTTCGATCTTTTGGGTGAATCAATTCCTTTTCTCTCTCATCCCCATTTTTATTTTTTTTTCCTCGTTTTTTGGTTCAGCTTTCGGTTCTTATGTCTGACACGTAAGTGCTCATATATAGTCTTTTGCTATATATGAAACCATCAAACAATGTCACAAGTAACTCGGTTTTGTTTTGAGGCATTGAGCGATGATGACAAAGACACGCCAATGGTAGAGCGAAATGATATTCCATCCTACAATATCAGGACCCAATCCTGGGATTTGATGAATTGTAGGATGATACTATCATTCACCGACACAATACTAGCGGGGGACCCGTACCTTTTTAGATTTTTGGCGGTCCTACACCCGAAGACGTAATCGACTTGTGGACAATCGTAATTTTTCAAAAAAAAAAAAAAACTGATAATAACAGAACAAGATAAGAGCAGATACAATATTTATAAAAAATATTTTTTTACTACAAAAATGATATAACTTCATTTTGTATGTCTGAAATCCATATGCATGCTAAAATCTAAATTTTAACATAACTTGATTGTCCACTTGTCGATTACCAGCACCGGGCTAAGGAGTGCCCTCCTAAGTTATGTTTAGTAGGACACCCTTTTAGTTGAGTGACAAGCTATATACATCCGGGCAACCAATAGTTTGCTAAAATCTAAATTTTAAATATGTCGTAACTTGATTGTCTACTTGTCGATTACCAGTACCGGTCTAAGGAATACCCTCCTAAGTTAGGTTTAGTAGGACACCCTTTTAGTTGAGTGACAGACTCTATACATCCGGGTGACTTATAGTAGTTTTCGACGTCTCTCGAGTACAAATATATAATATTTGAGCCCAGCCCAGACCCGAGTGTTGCAGTTTTCTTTCTTCGGATTTTTCATGGGATTTTATCGAAACTTTTGATAAAGCACTCGCGGTCTTTAACACGGGATCTTCCCGTGTTTTTGGTGACTTTCTTTGAGCTACTATTTGGCATTTTTTTTACCTCGAGATTTCCATCGTGAGTCATTTGTAGATTTTCTTGAATTTTCTTTCGTCGTGGATCATTTGCCGCTTTTTCTTGAGTTTTCTAAGTGGTATTTCTTTTGTTGATGCAATTCATGCTTAGTTCATTTCTTAAAATCTTGTTACTATACTTCTACCTGTTACTGCTACTTTTACACACTATATCTTAGAAAAGGAGGCCAGTAGTTGGTTTCATAGGAGGTACCCGACAACAGAACGTTGACTAAACAATTACATGTACATTTAAAATTGACATCAAATCTGAAGGTGCTACAACGGGGAGCTTGGAGCGAACACCGTGGGCAGCACGACAATGACACACAGAAGAGCAACTTCGAGATGGATCTTCAACATCAAAACAAGTCTATAACAAATAAACATTTTCCTTAGTTTAAATAACAAGTCATAGGACTTCGAGGTGGTTTGCTTAACACAACGTAAATCTTCACCCTATCTTTAGGCTTTTGCACAACTCTGTTGTGCAATTATAAGTTCTAACATTTTTAGGATTCCGAGTTTACCGTACGGTACGGTGTAAATCCTCCTATCTTTTTAGGCCATTTGCACGATCAAATATCGTGCAAATGTAAGTCCTAAGTTCTAAAATAAGTTGCAGGATTAAACATTGGATAACATCATTTCAAAGACATAAAGCCAAACAATAGGATAGTTGATAGGTCACTGGTGCTGAATCTGTGATATCCTCTACTCTTCGCTCCTTTGGATTCCTTAAAATAATTGTTCCTATTTGAGCCACTCCCGTTTGATTTTCTCGTGTATAATATTGGAAACCTAAACTTTGAAATCTGGAAGGTAAAACCACTGATCTTAATCGAGAGTCTTCTTAAGTGACCCCGATCATTTAAGATGTAATTAACTATAGGGGCTTGTCTCTATAGGGAACTTTGAACCCAAGAAAAATAAACCTTATCTAATCCTTATATTAGGTAAGGGAACTTGCCGGCCATACATAAAAGGTTTTACAGATCAAATAGATGTCACAAACTTTTTAGTTTAGGTGGTTGAGCCTATTGTTAAGTGGTATGCTTTTTCTTCGGAATAATGTATTACTTGTGGTATCGTCTTAACCATCCAAACTATTTAATATGTGAGACCCGTTTGGTCTCATCTACTTTTAATTAAAATGTTACTTTCAAAAATCATATTTATATTAAAACTATTTTCATATTTTACAAAAATCATCATTTCTTTCCAAAATAACGACCGACAATGGGTAAAAAATTTTTTTTGGGGGCGGAGATAGGTTTTGGTATGACAAATGCTAGAAACCCTAAGATATGACTAGAGTTAAGCTATAGCTTTGATACCAAATAATTTCAGAGTTAACCCAAACTATAATAGGGAAAGCAAATATTATTACTCAAAAAACAAATAGGGTTACTGTCAAAGACACTTGGATTAAGCAAATAACAAAGATACAACACGACTCCACTAGAGCTTAGGGTGAAGATGAAGAAAGTGTGGTTTAAGGAGAAGTAGGGCCAAAATGGGTTGGAGGCTCGAAGGATGGCGACAACAAGTGGAGGTGGCCGGAAAGGTGGCAACAAGTTGGGAGTTGATGGGAAGCGACAACAACAGGTTTGTGCAGCTAGGCAAGTGGCGACAACAAGTGATCGAGAGGCTGTTTGGACGACTGACATCAAGGTGGAGTTGTCGGAAAATTTCAAAATCTAGTCTTCTACATCCACCAAAATTTCACGCCGACACTACAACCAAAACCTAAGCCTCCCCCAACCAACCTCGAAGGCAGCAATCCTACCTTCGTCATAAATATGATCGGGAGGAAATGACACAATTTCACTCAGGAGAAATCCTTAGAGTTATCCATGAGCTTACTATGAAGCATATACAACGAGTTATTCTTCAATTGCAATAGGGGCTTTTCGCCTTCGAGAGAAGACCATGGTTGTGAGGTCACTCGTAGCTACGATGGTGATTCATCAGCTCTAGGAGAGGGAGTGAATCCCTTTCATCAGACAATCCTCAGTGACAAAGAACCATTGCTTTGACGTTTTGAAATTGAATATCGGATGAGAAGCCAAAATTTTGGAGTGAAGATTGAACTTGTCATATTTTAACAATCACATGAATCTAGGCGAGTTTATTAAATGAGTTTATACAGGTCTTTGAGTATATGGACGTTCATCTGTTAGGAGGGTCAAACTAATAACCATCAAGTTTATGAAGAACAATTTCTTGTAGTGCGAGAACCTGAAGCTTCTTTGATAGCGAGAAGGGAAGAGTAAAATTACTACCTATTTCAAGATGAAACGAGAGATATAGTGCAAGTACATGTTAGCACATTACAGACATGTCATGTGCATAAGACTCCATCTTGGAATCCTAGAACAGTATCAACCATGAAGATGCCAAACAATTAGACAAGAAGCATTTTGATGTTAATATTTAAGGTAAAAAAAGAGAATGTTAATGATTATGTTTATTATAGAGGAGTTAAATTTTTGAGCCTTATGATACAATTATGAGATAGAATAATGAAACAAAGACTTGGATAAATTAAATTAGTTTTAGAGAATCAATTTAGTTTTGTTCAGGATGATCTACTATGGAAGAAAATTTTGATCAAAGATAGTTCATGTAAAATATTGAAACAAGAAAAATGATCTTCAATTGATTTTATTGATCATGAAAAAGCTTATGATTCACTACTGCGAGAGCTAATTTGATTCACAGTAAAGGGTGAAGCGGGGCGTGAGTGGCGTGGGAATCCCCCCCATTCTAGATGCCTGGACCGAACCCCCACACTTCCCTTGCTGTTGCTATTGCCACCTAACAACTTCCCTATCATCATTCCAGTCGCTTGCTGTGACTTTTACTCCCCGTAACCGACCACCACCCCCCCCTGGATTCACCCTCTATCTAGTGTGCCATTTTCTATCGTATTGTGGTTATTTCCCATTTTAGTTTGTTGGGTTGTAACCAAATTTTGATTTTTTTTAATAACAATATCTATTTTCTTATTTTTATTTGGGTTACTTCCACTATCAAAGGGTTACTTGGATAAATTAAATTACTTTTAGAGAATCAGTTTAGTTTCATTTCATGAAGGTCTACTATGGACGGAAATTTAATGATAAGATAGTTCATCTAAAATATTGAAACCAGAAGAATGATGATCTTCATATGATTTTGTTGATCATGAGAAAGCTTCCGATTGACTGCCGCGAGAATTAATTTGATTCAAAATAAAGGTGGAAATTTTGTTTCAAATGTTTGTTGAAGATATAATATATTTAGAGGTTGTTGTGGAGGGACCAAGTAGTTTTCGATTATATAATAACATTAAATAAAGAGTAAACATTGAGACTTTATCTTGTTGAACTGCTTGTGCTTTGTGAAACTGATTATAAAAAAAGATAGTTAAAGCTGTATACTTTTTTTGTATGACAATTAATTCTTTTTCTCAACATTTTTGTTATTTCCAGGCAAATGTGTTCGAGAGGAGAAGCATCCTGAGATGGAGGAACAGGCAGAAAGCTCTCATCCTGATTGCAGGAGCGACGATAAGATTGAAACTCTGGTGAGGTCCGATCTTCAGAAAATATCGGTCGATGACCGATTAAGCGGAACTCGTGCCGACGAAATTACAGAAGAGTCTGACTTTGCTGATG
Source organism: Phalaenopsis hybrid cultivar (assembly GCA_002079205.1). Taxonomy (NCBI): domain Eukaryota; kingdom Viridiplantae; phylum Streptophyta; class Magnoliopsida; order Asparagales; family Orchidaceae; genus Phalaenopsis; species Phalaenopsis hybrid cultivar. The sequence continues at coordinate 331,088 of JXCR01146276.1, forward strand.
GTCAGAGAAGTACAAGGCCTATGTCTCCTGAAACTCTAGCTCTAATGTGTGATGAGCAGGATATGATGTGCCTGTCATCTCATAATAATGATATGGTTCCAGCACTCCCCAATAACCAGAGAATGACAGAGGTGTATGCAGAGCAAGAGAAATGTGTGCTGATGGCGTTTCGAGAATCTCTCCTTAAACTTATCAATTGTGGAACAGCTAAAGGTAAGCCAAATTCCTCCATTTATCTCAGTAGGAATTGTTTGACATCACTTTATTTTTTTTTTCTATTTCTTAGTTGGAAAATTACATGCATACCACTCAATTCCTAGTATTTACATATCTAACAACTAAAATTAAATTTTTTACATAGATTCCATGTTACCTATGCATGAATGGGTGTATTTCACTTTTTAAAAGTTAAAATGGAGGGATTTTTTTATATAATTTGAAAATTTTGGGTGCTATAAATGTTAAAAAGTAAAGTTTAAGTCTTAGATATGTAATTACATAGAAATTGAGTGGTATGTATGTAAATGCCTCTTCTTAGTATTGTATTATTTATATTTTGATTTGAATTAAAATATGTTTGATACGTCAACATAACTCGATAGTTTTTAATAAGAATTGAGATTTCTAAAGCTTCGTTTGAATGTTTTTAAAAACAAGCTATAAATATGTTTTCAAAAGTAACAGTAATAATACAAAAAATAAAAAATGATCCCAAATAAGTCCCTAATGTGGAATGATACAGCTCATTAATGCCTCTCCCTCCCTTCTCATTTATTCTTCTCCTCTGCCAATATCACACATTGGCTTCACTTAATTCCTATTTATTTACATATTTAATACCTAAATTCAATTTTTACATATATGCCACCCCACCTATTGCATGAAAAGACGTATTTTACCTTTTAAAAGTTAAAACTGTGGTATTTTTGATGTGATATGAAAGATTTGGGCGGTAGAAATGCAAAAAAATAGAGTTTAGGACTTTAATATGTAGATAAATAGGCATTGGGTGGTATGTATGTAATTGATCCTTTTTTTTTTGTTAATGCAGTTCTATTTCTGTCAAAAAAAATGAATATCAAGCGTGAACAATGTTCCAGTTCTTGTTTATTAAAATTACATTAGCCTTGTTCATTTAGGTGTAGTTAGGCAGATTTAATCAAGAAATTGGTAATAAGATAGGTTATATGACAAAGAGATCCTTTTTATTAGACCCTAATAATGAGTTTTAGGAGCCATAATTAGATTAGCTATCATCTTGTGGGGTTTGTGGGTCATGGAAGCATCTTTAAAAACTATTTTTAAGGTTTTGAAAGCCAACCTCCCTCTTCCTATATTTTTATCTTGTAATGCATGTCAATGATTCTATGGTTTTCTTAGATAAAGATCAATTTTGGTTGTACTTTTCACTAAAATACCATTAGTTCAGATATGAAGACTCATACACGCCTTTTTGGCACGATGAGGTATGAAATACACTTGGCCGTATTTCACTCTACTCATACACGTTTTTCTTGGCATGACAGACAAACTTAGCATTCCATAAGTATCATCTACACGAGAAGTGATGTTGGAATGCTGTCAAAATTTGCACTTATTAAGACTCAAACCGAAGAAATGTCTCAATGAATCTATCATTTTCTTAAACAAGGTCAACTTTATTTTGGTTGTACTTTTTATTAAAACTCCCGTATTTCACGCCACTCATACGGCTTTCCTTAGCATGGCAGATAAACTTAGCATTTCATAAGTATCATCCACACGAGAAGTGATATTGAAATGTTGTCAAGATTTGCACTTATTAAGATTCAAACCGAAGAAGTGTGTCAATGAATATATCATTTTCTTAAACAAGATCAATTTTATTTTGGTTGTATAAAACTCCAGTTCACATATAATGACTCGTACACGTCTTTTTTTTGGCACGGTGGGATATGGAAGACGCTTGGCCGTATTTTACGCTACTCGTACACTCTTTCCTTAGGATGGCTGATAAACTTAGCATTTCGTAGGAGTGATTTTGGACTGCTGTTAAAATATGTACTTATTAAGACTCAAACGGAAGAAGTGTGTCAATGAATTTATTATCTCCTTAAACAAAATCAATTTTATTTAGGTTGTACTTTTCATTAGAAATCCTTAAGTTCAGATATGAAGACTCATGCACGCCATTTTTGGCATGGTGGGGTATGGCAGACACATGGCCGTATTTTACATTATTCATACACACTTTTCTTAGCATGTTGGATAAACTTAACATTCCTGACTCAAACCAAAGAAAAATAAGAGCTTCAAATATAAATGCAACAAAAATTCTGAACTTATTTCTGAATTTCAAAATGAAATTATAGTGATCTTGAGAACTTATTCACAAGTGACTAATTGAATCTTCTTATCTAAGATTGAACACTCTCCAAAGTAAAGGAATAGCATAAGAACCATTAATAAATTTCTCTAATTACCTAAAATACCTATTCCTTATCTACTAATTACATCTGAAACATAATAAAAATATTGCAAAATTGGTTGCAATTGTCACTAAAGCCTTCTAGAAGGGAAGATTCAAAAAATAAAAATCTAATTACTGTTTCTTTCATTCTTTTTGGTGCTTGCAGAAGTAAAGTTCTCTTCGACCTCTTCGAAAGCAGAAGCTTCCAGCCATGGCGATCCACTCCCTAACAGCATCAGTAGAATACCTGCTCCAGTTAACTCCCAGTTATTCCAGACTGTAAATACATTACCTTCTTCTTCAAACAGCCATTTTCCCTTAACGGCTCTTAATCAGACTGTAGAGAATGGACCGTTGAAACCTAAGGTTGAGAACACTGAGATTTTGAAATTTAAATGAATGCAGGTGTAACGGTCGAATGTAGTAGCCGTTTGTGTAGTTTTATGTTGTTCTGACAGACCTTATTCTGACAGCCATTATTTATGCCTTACAATTGTCATAAAAGTGAGTTGATTCAATCAGCTCAAGAAATTTTCACTGATAATTTTATATAATGTTATTCATCATCTATGTTGTAAGTTTTTTGTTTTAGGAATTACATACCAACCATCCAAAAATTGATATTTACAAATTAACCAACCAACTGGGTGATTTTTTTTTTTGAACTGCTGAACCGATGTATTTATGTATGCCACGATCAAATTATTGAGGATTTGATATTTCAGCGATGATTTGATAAATGGATGGAGGGTGGTTAATTTGTAAATAGTAAGTTTTGGGCGGTCTCTGCGTTTTGATGATGTCTTCAAGAAGGTTTTGAAGTGGACGGTGGATTTCGATCCGCAGGCTGAAATTCCTGTTATCTCGGTATGGATTCGTATTTTGGGCTTGAAATTCCATCTTTTTAATCATGAAATATTGTTTTCGTTGGCTGCTATGTTTGGCAAGCCTATTATGTTGGATGCTTCGACCTATAATCTGTCTTGACCCTCGATGGCGAGGATATTAATTGAGCGAGATGTCACGTTGCCACCTCCTGATGAGGTTTGGATTGGATCCGAACATAATGGCTATTGGCAGCAGGTAATTCTCGAGAAACACCCTATATATTGTTCACATTGTCGTATGTTTGGTCATGGTTTTGTGCAGTGTTTCCATCTACACCAAGAATTGCGAAGGAGTGTTGCACGTCAAAAAAAAAAAAAAAAAAAACGACTGGTGAGAAGATTCATACTCCGGCTATTTATGTGCCAGAGCTGGATGTCATATCCACTGTGCCTGTTAGGGGTGATTTACACCCTATTGATGTTGATCCTGTTGGGCATTCCAATTTAGCAGGGTTACAAAAGAGCAATGAGTTGTTTATTTTGGATGCAGATAGGTCGAATGCCCTTGCCAATTCAATTTCATGTCCAGTCTCTCCTCGAATCAATGAAGGACTTGCATTTCAGCTGGTTAGCCCATGTTTGGAACCGCAGGGTAATGAATTACATTTGGAGGAAGTTTCAAAGTTGCTGGAGGAGGAATGGCAAGTCCAAAAAACGAGGAGGCGTAAGAAGAGAGGTAATAAGGAACTGGCTAATCTCGAGCGGGGAAGATCGGTGGAGGATTTTAACCATTATTATTCTGAGGGTGAACATGGGTGTACTCGGACTAGAGCTTCTAGAAGGGGTGCTTCTTCCATCCATGTTTAACATATTAATTTGGAACATCCGGGGAGTTGCAGATCTCCCTCGGAAGACTCAAATTAATGACAATGATTCATAAAGTTGGCATTTTTGCTATATTGGAACCTTTAGTCTCTTCACCAGATGCCCGAATCCTGGGAAAATTAAAAAAATTTCTCATCATTCAGTAACTGTTCTAATAAAATATGGGTTTTTTGGCGGAAGCATATTTCTGTTAATATCATGGTGGATGATGGCCAATTTATGCATGGTTACTTTCAATTGGAGGAATTCTCGGGTTGGCTAACATTTGTTTATGCGGGCACTTGCAATCATGCTCGATTCAACCTATGGAACAAAATACGACATATGGGGACTTACATCAATGACCAATGGATGATGGGGGGAGATTTCAATATGATCTTGCACCAATTGGAGAGATTGGGAGGCCGTAGAGTCATTTCCTCCTTGATTGAGCAGTTTGGGGAGGCTTTGTTTGAAGCTAAGCTGACTGATTTGGGGTTTGTTGGCTCTAAATTTACTTGGAGGAGGGGAAAAACTTTTCAAAGGTTGGATAGATGTTTTGGAAATCAGAGTTGGATTTCTGATTTTGGCTTTTCACAGGTTTAACATCTTTGCAGTTCGGGGTCGGACCATAATCCGTTACTCTTATCCTTTGATTTTTTTTTTAAAAGGTATCTAAGTATCATTTTAGATATTTGAATGTTTGGGCTAAGCATGAGAGTTTCATAAATTTGGTTGCTTCAAATTGGTGGTGTGCTGAGGTTGGGAACGCTTGGTATAGGCTGTGGAAGCTTCATAAGAGTGTGGCTAATGCATTCAAAACCTGGAATTGGGAGGTATTTGGAGATATCCATAAGGTAATTAAGGTCGAGCGCAGGGTTAATTTGTTACAGAAGGTCGATAAGATAACCGATGATATGATTCCTCAAATTCAAGAGGCCCACAAAGATCTGCTGGAAGCCTCCTGTATGGAAGAGGAGCTTCTGCAACAAAAAGCAGGAGAAATGCACTTTACTCAGGGAGACAAGAATACAGAGTTTTTTCCATGCGTGTATCAAACAACCTAGAGCACAGAACACTATTGTTTGCATTAAAAATGATATTGGAGAATGGGTCATGGGAGAACATGAGATAGGGGAGAGCGCTGTAAATTATTTTGCAAATCTTCTTAAGGCTCATGATTCTATTGGCAACTTAGAGACACATTTGTTTAATGATATACATCAATATACGTGAGAATTAGATCTTTACGGCATTCTCAATGAGGAGGAGATACTTAAGGCGTTTACTGATATCAATGCTAATAAGGCCCTGGGTCCAGATGGATTCACTTCGGATTTCTATATTAAACGTTGGAGCATTGTTAAGAGTGATGTGGTAGCAGCGATTCAAAATTTTTTTGAGGGGGAAACCCCAGGCAAGTATTTCTCATCTTCTACTATTATTCTTATTCCCAAATCTACTCAAAAAACTGCTTGGGATCATTTTTGTCCTATATCTCTTATTTTTGTTATTTCTAAGGTGATTAGTAAAATCCTGGTAAAACAACCTCATCCGCAACATTTGATTACTCCAAATCAATCAGCTTTTATTCAAGGGCGGGGTATTACTGACAATATTATGTTGGCACAAGGGTTAGTTTATGACCTGGATAAGAAATGTAGAGGTGGAAATCTTATCACTAAACTTGATATTCGCAAAGCTTATGATTCTTTAAGCTGAGAGTTCACTCTCAAGGTGCTTAGGGAGAGAGGGTTCTCTTCCTCCTTTTGCAAACTTATTCACACTTGGTTTCTATCTAATCACTATAACATCCTTATCAATGGCAGCATTAATGGTTTATTTAATGCTGGATGGGGGATAAAACAAGGGACCCGTTGTCTCCTGTCTTCTTCATATTAACTTTTGATTACTTTTCCCGTTTACTTGATGATCTTTTTTCTAGAAATCCGTCTCTTCATTATGCTCATAGATTCAAAGTTTCAGTTTCTCACCTTGCTTACACTGATGATATTATATTATTCTCCAATGCTTTTAAGAAAGCAGTGAGGGTCATTTATCAAGTTCTGGAGGATTTTCAGCTGGTTTCGGGTCTTCAGTTCAATGCTTCCAAATGCCATATCTATTTGGGTAATCTGGTTAAGAGGAACAATATGGATTGGGTGGCTAACTTCACTCGATTTTCTATCCCTACTCTCCCTCTTAAATATCTTGGCTGTCAATCTTATTAAGGGAAGGAGGAAACAAATTCAATTTGATGAGGTCGTGGATAAGGTACGTAATCATATCCTAGATTGGAAGAATAATTTCTTGTCGTTTGGGGGTAGAATTACTGTTTTGCGAAGCATTTTGCAAAGCTTGCCTCTATACGCGTTACAAGTTTGTCATATTAAGAAAAGCTCGCAATTAGTGCTTGAACGATGTTTCAACAAATTTTTATGGGTGGGAGTTACTCTGTTCGGAGATGGTTATCCTGGAAGAAGGTTTGCAAACCTTCATTTGCTGGTGGGATGGGTTTCAAACAACTCCATCACATGGCCGACATTAATTATTTTAAGCTGTGGCTCAATTTTCGTAGAGGCGACTCTTTATGAGCTTCGTTTATGTAAAATAAATATTATCGAAACTACAGTCCATCTTTGGTTTCCTGGCGGACGGGGGACTCTCGGGTTTAGCAACGTCTTTTACAGGTCCGGGAATGGGCTAAGTCCCTCATTGTATAGGATTTGGGCCATGGTGATATTTCCTTTTGGCATGATTCCTGGGCCCCTGTGCCTCTTATTTCGATCAATATGTCTTTTAACAATTTCCTTGTCGTTGATACTTGGGAGCAGGAAGATTGGAACATTCCCCTTCTTAAGCAATTGGTTGAAGAGGAGGATGCTAAGCTTATTGCCACTATTCCTATAGAGATACAAAAGAAAGATACTCCAATGATTAAAAATAAATCTTTCACAGGGTCCATTTCAAAAAATATTTATAATCAAATTCATTTCTTCGAGGACCTCAAATGGGGAAAAAAATATCTGAAGTCCTGCGCTAACCCCCTCTATGTCATTTCTGGCACTGCATATATTCCATCAAGTCATTCCTGTGATGATATTCTAAAATTGAAAGGCTTAAAAATTGCTTCTAGATGTTCGTTATGCTTGATGGCCAAAGAGTCCATTGAGCACCTCTTTTTCTTATGTCCTTTTTCATTAAATGTTTGGAGTTGGAGGAGGAGGAGNTTACTGCTGGACGAGGGATAAAACAAGGGGACCCGTTGTCTCCTGTCATCTTCATATTAACTTTTGATTACTTCTCCCGTTTACTTAACGATGTTTTTACTGGAAATCCGTTTCTTCATTATGCTCATAGATCCAAATTTTCGGTTTCTCACCTTGCTTATGCTGATGATATATATTATTCTCCAATGCTTCTAAGAATGCGGTGAGGGTTATTTATCAGGTTCTGGAGGATTTTCAGCTGGTTTCGGGTATTCAGTTCAATGCTTCCAAATGCCATATCTATTTGGGTAATCTGGTTAAAAGGAACAATATGGATTAGGTGGCCAACTTCATTGGCTTTTCTATCTCTACTCTCTCTCTTAAATATCTTGATGTCAATCTTATTAAGGGAAGGAGGAAACAAATTCAATTTGATGAGGTCGTGGATAAGGTACATAATCGTATCCTAGATTGGAAGAATAATTTCTTGACGTTTGGGGGTAGGATTACTGTTTTGCGAAGCATTTTGCAAAGCTTGCCTCTATATCGTTACAAGTTTGTCATATTAAGAAAAGCTCGCAACAAATGCTTGAACGATGTTTCAACAAATTTTTATGGGCGGGAGGTTACTTTGGGCGGAGATGGTTATCCTGGGAGAAGGTACGCAAACCTTCATTTGCTGGTGGGTTGGGTTTCAAACAACTCCATCATATGGCCATCATAAATTATTTTAAGCTGTGGCTCAATTTTCGTAGAGGCGACTCTTTATGGGCTTCGCTTATGTTAAATAAATATTGTCAAAACTGCAGTCCATCTTTGGTTTTTTGGCGGACGAGGGACTCTCGGGTTTGGAAACGTCTTTTACAGGTCCGAGAATGGGCCAAGTCCCTCATTGTATGAGATTTGGGCCATGGTGATATTTCCTTTTGGCATGATTCCTGGGCCCCTCTGCTTCTTATTTCGACCGATATTTCTTTTAACAATCTCCTTGTCGTCGATACTTGGGAGCAGGAAGATTGGGACATTCCCTTTCTTAAGCAATTGGTTGGAGAGGAGGATGCTAAGCTTATTGCCACTATTCCTATAGAGATACAAAAGAAAGATACCCCAATGATTAAAAATAAATCTTTCGCAGGGTCCATTTCAAAAATATTTATCATCAAATTCATTTCTTTGAAGACCTCAAATGGGGAAAAAATATCTGGAGTCTTGCGCTGACTCTCTCTATGTCATTTCTGGCGTGGCGTATTTTCCATCAAGTCATTCCCTGTGATGATATTTTGAAATTGAAAGGGTTAAGAATTGCTTAAAGATGTTCGTTATGCTTGATGGCGGAAGAGTCCATTGAGCACCTCTTTTTCTTATGTCCTTTTTCATTAAATGTTTGGAGGGGGGGAGGCCTTTGGTTGGGTCTCGGTCCTAAACCTGCGAGGGATTTATGTTCCTCTTGTGAGCTCTTTAATCCGGACCGCAAGAGAATGCACATATTGCAAATCTATCCATTCATAGTTTGTTGGTTCATATGGATGACTCGTAATACTAGAAAACACAAAGGTGGGAGTGTTAAGGGGGAGAATGTGATTTCCAATATCATTGCTTATATACACATAATCCATAAAATGTCCCCGGTGAAGGAAAACTTTTTTGCGGGTATACCTTATTTTGATGCCTTCTGATCTTCCTCTTCTCTTGGGGACAGGTATTCACAATTCCATCTTTTGATGAGATGGCGGCCTCCCCCTAGAGGATGAGTGAAATTTAACACGGATGAGAGTTGAAAAATGGATAATACTGGTATTGCTAGGGATGAGGGTGGTAAATGTCTTATATTCTTCTCATCCCCTTCAGTGACTGCATCTCCTCTGGAATTTGAGGTTCAGGCATATTTCATGGTTGTCTCAATTGCTATCCGACTGGGATGGCATCAAATCTTGATTGTAGAGTTCTAGTAGACTTTTTTAATGAAAACAGAGAAGTTTCGTGGGAAATCTTATATTATATTAAGCGAATCAACTGCATCTCCTCTGTCATTTCAATTCGTTGGATTTTCATTCATAGAGAGGGTAATAGCTCGACAAATTGGCTTGCCATTGCTGGGGCCACTGGCAGCAATATCATGGTGGGGACTACTCCACCTACAGCTTTGCGTACCTTGCTGATTGGGGACTTGTTGGATAGCTCGTTCGTTCGGGCTTAAGGGCTGCCATCTTGCATGGTTTTTGGTGATATGGTTTTAATTTTTGCATTATTGACCATAGCAGATTTTGGCCTCTTAAATTTTTTTTTTCTTGTGTCGAGATGTTTATTTGGGCTGCTATATTTCTACTAAAAACTCCTACCCATGGTCTTACGCTTTCCTCTACTGATTTCGTCCTCGCCGCCCAATACTTTGGTTTTGGATGCTTAGTTTTCTTATGCCAAGAAGGTCTTTCATTTCCTTTGCTTTGCGGATTCGGTTCAGGGTTTTCACAGGTTTCAACTTTTTGGGGAGCTGGTTTTGTTGTCCCGGATGCGTATTGTTTCAGACTCTCGGCGTAGATCACTGAGATAGAGAGACACTCTCTTTTGGGGTGCATACGTAATTCGTGAATTTTTGCTCTCGGGATTTTTGTTTTTGCTTTTTGAGGGGTAGCCTGTTTTGGGGTATACTTTCTTTTATTGCCGATTGGTATACTCTTTTTCTTTTTTTTTTTTTTTTTTTTTTCATTTTTTTTTTTTTTTTTTTTTTTTTTTTTTTTTCTTTTTNTTTTTTTTTTTTTTTTTGGTGAGTTATACTGTGAAAGAGGAACCCCCCTATGAGTGCGCATTGTAGTTACTTTTCTTTTTTAGCTCGAGGGATCCTCTCCCAACCTTCATTTTGTACTGTGTGTGTGTGTGTGTGTGTGTGTGATCTCGTGGTTGTGTGTGCCTAACTTAAAGAAATTTATGCAAGTACCCCACAATATATAACATCCAAAGTTTGATATTTATTCTTTCACCATATCAATGTCATAAATTTATGGATGAATATATATATATATATATATATATATATATATATATATATATATATATATATATATATATATNCTTTTGAAATGGTAAAAATGGTGATATTTTTTGCATGTTATTAAAGATTTGAATGGTATGCATGTAAATATGAATGTTGAGGTGTTAGATATGTAAATGCGTGAGAATTGTGTGGTGCTATTTAAATGTCCCTAACTTCTATTTTCACTAAACAAATGATTTTGTTTTGTACAAAACCGGTGATTTTGACTTAAAAAAAACTCAGAATATTGAATAATCTTATCCTCATTTTGTATCATTCATTTTTTTTAAATTTTTGATAGCTTATTAAATAATCAGAAATTTTAATCATGTATGGAGAGAAATTTATATTTTCATTTTCATTCTTTTTAATATTGATATGCTCGAGCAAATTTCTATCAACCGACATGAATTTCAAGGCATCACACGGATCTCGAAATAATTTTTTGAGCAAGAAATGTTTAAAATTTGATTAAGAGTCATATAGGATTTCAATTTTAGCAAACTTACAGTCAAACTGAACGGCTCTACGAGAGGAGAAAATTTTTCATACAGAGTTCGGATGTCGCTCTACGTGTGGACTTCAGTAATATGTCGTTATGTGTGCTATATCGCGGTTGTTATTGAGGGATTATTGAAGTGAAACTACGGAGTTTATTGGTGGGGTTATTAGTGGGTTATTGTAGGGGGTAATGCGAAGGGTTATTGAAGGGAAACCACAGAGGTTATTGAGGGTTATTGCGGGGGTTATTGCAGGAGGTTATTGAAGCGGAATCACAGAGATTATTAAATGTTTATTGCAAGGGGTTATTGGAGTGGAACCGTGGAGGTTATTAGATAGTTATTGATGGATTATTTAGAGGTTATTGCGGCACTATTGAAGTTAATACTCCAATAACCTCTTAATAACTCTCCAATAACCTTCAAATAACCCTTTAAATAACATATGTAGTTCAACTCTAATAACCTCTGTAATTTCACTTTAATATTTTTTAGGTGTGTCCAATATAACACACATGACGGTATGTTACTGGAGTCCGCACTTAGAGCTATGTCCGACCTCCGTATGGAAAATGTTCTCCTACTAGAGGGACTAATAATATCAAACTGGTCAAATCTGAGTCAAATCAAGCTCACTTTGAGTCATTAAACCACATTTGTAAGTATTTTAGACATAGTTGGAAGGTTAAAGAGATGTTGAAATCGGCGATCTTATAGTCGAATCGAACGTCTCGACGAGACGAATCAAACGAACCAAAGTTTACTCCATTCTGATATCATTGAGACACTCAAATGTTCATTAAATGTCTCATAAGAGGGGATGAGAGCTTGAGGCTTGAAGAAGAGCTTGAAACTTTGAAAATGAGTTGAAGTCCAACACCACTCCTTCCGCCATCGACTAATACCCACGGTCGTTGACCGCCGCTAATTGTCATTGACCACTGTTGACAATTGACGACCATCGCTGACCACCGCCGACCATCTCCTGATGGCCACTGCTGATCGCTATTAGTCGCCACCCTCTCTTTGCAACAAGACCATCTACACGTCGACATTATAATTCAAAAAACTTTGTAAACTCTTCCCTCCTATGGGATAAGCGGTCATTTTAATCATCAATTTATAATAAATTTTTATAAGTGAGTCGGGCTTTGTGATTTTTTTTCTTTTTTTTTTTTTTCACGTAAAAAATTATGGTGTCTCTACTTGTTGGTTTTCTTCTATCTGAGTGTGTGCTAAATCTTTGTGCAATGTTAAGACAATAATATATCACTCCAACGCTGTGAATCTTCTAGCACTCATCTAATATCAATAAATTTAGTAGCATAATTTATATGATATTAAGGTTTTTTAGATTACTTGATCATCAATTGATTATCCTTTTTTTCTATTTTTTATAAAATCAGAATAATTTCGCTCATAATACTTGATTAATTTTGATTGGAATGATTTTTAAGTTTGTATAATACATTAATTAATCATATAAGATCACATTTATACAATCATTTTAACTTATTATAATTTAACGAATTCAATGTGAGCATGCAAATTGTAAGTTCTAGGTGTGAAATATGTGAATACTATAATTTTAAATATTATGTATGTAAATCTTATCTATTTTTGCTATTTTAAAATTTACATTAATTTTGGAATATCTTCTCCATGGGCTATTGGCCATATTCCTATTTACATACAACTAGGAGTGTAAACGAACCGAACACGAACGAACAGAGCTTGTGTTTATGTTCGGTTCGTTTGAAATTGAGTTTATTTGAAATAAGCTCGTGTTCGAAAATGTTCGTGAAGTCACTGTTCGTGTTCATTCTTAACGAACGAGCCGAACATGAGCCGAACACGAGCTGTTCAAGAACGACGAGACAGTTTGACATCCCTAATATTAATATATATATAAATAATATATTATATTAATTATATAACTTATATTATATAAATATATAATATGTATATTAGTATATTACTAAAATAGTATATTAATATATTATTACTATTAATTTATTATATATTATAATTTTTAAATTTTATTTTTTTAAAATATCATAAAATTTTTATATATAATTATTTT